>BQNB010014612.1:0-53492 GCA_026074375.1 Tanacetum coccineum
TGGGTTCTAACACTATGGCTTACCTAATTCGACAAGTCAAATCTTCATCAATCGTTAATGTAAAAATATATTTTTTTATAAACAGTTAGGTTCTTGATTATTTTATTTGATTATTATATTGTTAACGAGCTATCTTTTTCAATGTACATTACATTTCATTTTGTATTGACGTTTATCTTTAATTTATGTCTTTAAATATGCTACTATATTTAATTTGAACATTATGTTATTTGGATGTGAAATAGTTGCATCGGTATGGTTAATAGTTATTTTAATTAAAATTTGTCATTATTTCGTAAATGTTATGTTAGAAAAAACACACAAATAAATAACGTTTGCTCGTCATAATATTTAGTTACCGGGTACCCGCCGTCGCATTGCGCGGGTACCCGGCTAGCATTACTCTTAAGTATTCTTTAATACATTTTAAGATTGGTCAAATTTAAATTTAACAAATTTTAAAAAACATAAATTAACGCTTTGCATCAAGGGTCGAACCAATATCACGATTTCACATATATAATATTTGCCAATCTACGCTGTCGTTTTGCGCAGATATTCGTCATTCTAAACTATTTTCGTAAATAAAAAACTTAATTGTGCTCGAACGTAGTTAATATAAACATTCCACATGTATGTTAGAAAAAAAATTGAATTTGTAATGTTTATACCATGCTATTTTTTAAAAAGATGAGAGCTAATTACATGAATCGTCTTTGTGGTTTGTCAGATATCACAGATTAGTCCCTAAACTTTTTTATTTCGAATAATCTCCCTGGAGTTTTATTTCGAAAAATCTTGGAATGATACACAAAAGAACTATTCTACTGTTAAAAAAGAAATTTTAAGTATTGTTTTAAATATTAAAAAATTTGAAGATGATCTTTATATGAAACAATTTTTACTAAGAATCGATTATTTATCTGCAAAACCTATTATAGAAAAAGATGTAAAAAATTTAAATTCAAAATAGATTTTCGCCAGATGGCAAGCTTTATTAAGTAACTTTCATTTTACAATTGAACTTGTTAAAGGAGAAAATAATCATTTACCACATTTCTTATCAAGAGAATTTTTACAGGGATGAATAATTCAGATAAAAAGATCGTTTTACCAAGACCAAGATTACCTTCTCCCACATCTCCTTCAAACCAGACTCAAAATAGATTCATAACTCTTACTCCTTATCCACCCACTCATAGTTCAATAACAAGACCAACTTATTCATCATTAGCCAGATTATAAGGATGCCACAAAGTGCAAGTCTTTATAACAAATCACCAACAACAGCCTCATCATCATCTTCAAGTATACCAAGATCTCCCTCTAGTAAACCAGAATTTCAAGTTAACCCAAATAAACAAGTCATCAAAATTCTAGAACCCGTAGAAGAACAGAAACTAAGTCAAGGATTCCCATCTTTGATGGATTATATATTCCCACAAAATACAAATTTTTACAACAATGATTACCTGACTAGAGAATACTATGAAGCAGTTCTAATTGACAGTCAATCTGTCCAAATTCGCCATAATTATAACAAAGAAGACCAAAGGAAAATAGATTTTAGCAAAGTTAAAATTATCAAAGTTTTATCTCCAGAAGATTGGGGCAATAAACCATTTAAAAATAAAGTTTTATCATGTTACCCAAATTATCCAGGATATAACTATTATGATTATATAGAACCTTGGAATAAAGCATTTTTATTAAGTATCCAAGTTTTATCATGGCCCATTTTCATACATCGTTTTTCTATTTCTTCGAAGAATTTTCTCTGAAGTATCCAAGATGGTTTACAAAATGGTATAAAATGATGGGAATTATTCCAGAAGTTTTCCCTTCATAGGTTTTAGCAGGGTATAAAGTTTTATTTAAACAAGAAATTGTCCTTTCGTTTGAATACTCTTTACAATTTTCTGCCATATTCAAATTACCATGGATTTTGTCATTTAAACATAAAAAACAAGAAGCAGAAGGGAGTTCTCCGCCACTATTGCTATGACAATTTAGTGTCAAATGGTGGAAACAAATTGAAGAAAGTCAAGCAAACAAAGAAGCAGTTATCAAATACCACAGCAGTCTTATCCAAGAATATATACTATAAAAATTCCAATGACGAATATGGATATTGCAAAGAAGATTAAAGAATGTGAAGATAAGCAAGAGTTAGAAAGATTCATCAATGAAATTAGAAGTTCTCCAACACCTAGTGAAGAGCTATTCCAAGATTCACAAGACCCTTATGATGATTATAAGATATTAGATGATTAAAATGTAATAATAGTTTAGTATAAAGTTTTATTCTAGAAAAACAGATGTAAGCAATGACAAATATAAAAGAAGACAACTATAAAGACATAAGCAGTGACATCAAAAGGCATTATAAAAGAAGATTTCAAAAAGAAGATTGAAGACAGCTCATCCATGATAAAAAGAACACCATTATCAAAAGAAGACGAGCAGACAAGCTGTGCTAGTAAAGAAAAGAAGATGCACAAGACATGGTCATCTTGATGTTCTGCATGTCATTGATGAGTTTAGCAAACCGGACATAGTAGTCGTGAATGGTTTCTCCTTTGTTCTGATGAAAGTGTACAAAATCATCATACAGTTATGATTCCCGGTCTTCTTTGGTTAATTCTGAACCTTCTAGGAGCATCTTCACATTGTCTCATATATCCTTTGCATCAGTGTAATGATTGATAAGAGTGTAGATGTCCTTTGGTAGCCCTTGAAGTAGGATGTTTATTGCCCGAATGTCAGCATTGTACCTTTCCTTATCTTCAGGAGAAAGGTCAAAATAGACTCGAGGTCGTTCTGGACCTAGATGTAGGGTACCTTCAGTTCCTTTGGCAATTGTTTCCCGAAACATCCCCATCTGAAATGTCCTTCATCAATTGACTTTAGATTGTTTACACCATTCTCTTTACCCTGACAATACAGTCGAATACATTATTGCCATGATGCAAAGTCAGTCCTATCAAGCATAGGTGGTCGGGTATCGAAACCGGCACATTGGATGTCTTCTAAAAGATTAGCCATCTTAATTAATTATGAAATGATTAAGTTGATCGAACAATGATTAGTGATTGTATGTTAAAAGTGATGATTGTTTGTTGGATTAGGTGATATGTTGTTTAATTATGATTTGGTTTGGTTGAAATGAGTTAACGTAATGAAGATAATGAGACTTAGGCTAAACGCAGTGAAGAAGCTTAGACAAAACTCAGTGAAGAAGCTTAGACAAAACTCAGTGAAGAAGCTTAGACAAAACTCAGTCAAGTCTTGAGACAAAACGCAGTCAAGAAATGAAATGGACAGAGTCTCCCCTAGGCAAAACGCAATATGGGTCTTCAATTAGGCAAAACGCAGAGACAAATCTCAACCTGTTATAGACAAACCGCAGGACCTAAAACGCAGTGACCAAAACGCAGGATCTTGAGACAAAACGCAGTGACACAAAACGCAGAGACAAAACGCAGTAGTCAAAACGTAGTCCCTAATAAGACAAAACGCAGTACTTTTACCCTTCACAAAACGACAAAACGCAGTGTCCTTTTTCTAACAAAACGCAAGAGACAAAACGCAATGTTGGGATTCTTGATTTGATGAGACAAAGTGAATAAAAGAATGAAACAAGATGGAAACAAGAAGGACCAAAATTGTCATCATGAAGTTCTACAAGATGTAGAAGAAAATAAAGATTTGGTCAAAATAAGATAAAAATGAATAATAATAAGATGATAATTAATTGATTCTCTCATTAATATATTAATTAGTTTCCTTGTAAGCCTAGGACTCCTTATGCTCTAAAAGGAGGTCCAAACATTTAGAAAAATATATCAATCCATAGAAACATAGTCGACTGATGAGAGTCGAATAGTAAAGGTGTGTGTGTACATTATAGTTAGTAGTTAGTAGTTAGTAACCCTAAGTTATAGTTGGGGTAATAGTAAAAAGTTCAATAAAGAAAACCTTGTGATAACATTGATTGTGTTCTTATAATTCTGTTGTGCATATTCAATCATTTTTATTGTTCATCTTAGATATACAAGATCTAATCAACCTTGAGCTTAAACGATCTTATCAATTAGTATCAGAGCCTCGTGGCTCTTGATTTAGGATCTACAATATTTTTGAAGAAACCATGAAACCTTTTGGGTGTCCAGTTACCATCTTAAATACTAGGGATCATCTAGGCAAGTTTAATGGAAAAGCTGATGAGAAATTTTTTGATGGGTACTCTGTGGTTAGTAAGGCTATCAGAGTATTTAACAGAAGGAAAAGGATTGTTGAAGAGACCTTAAACATTAGATTTCTTGAAAATGCACCTAATGTGAAAGGAAATGGACCAGACTATCTTTTTGATGTTGATTCTTTAACAATATCTATGAATTATGTGCCAGTTGTTACAGGAAATCAAACTAATGGTATTGTAGGAACCAAAGATAACATTGTTGCAGGACAAGCTGAAAACAAGAAAGAACCTGCACGAGAGTACATCTTGATACCTTTTTACACAACTGAAAGAACATTGTTGCAGGACAGGTCAACTTACGATGCATGTATTTGTATTTCACTCTTTGTACAAAGGTATACCAGCGTATGATATTTTTAAGATCAAGTTTCACCAATTATTAAAATTTCTTTTTAACTAACAGAAACACTCTCTTTTCCTTCAACTGTTAATCGTCTACTTAGCAGGTTGATTTTTTTTAGTTTACCGTTTTTCTGATTTTACTTACTCTATAAAGTGACGTGCGTTAGTATTAAGATCGTAACCTTCATTGTCTCTTTTGTGCAGGCAATTTCGCACCATTGACTCATCTCCTCAGCTTCTTGACATAATTGCAGATTAAACTAAGTTAGTGAAATAAAATTATATAAAAAAAAGTCCAAAAATTCTTCTCCTAGTGCGGAGCCGTGAGTTTTAAGGGTTTCTCTTCACGGGTCTCTCTCCTAATGAACGTCTACCGATCTAAAAATAAAAATAAAATTGGAATTATGATACGACAAAAGAGATTAATTAAAAACCCGGTCCGTGAAGTTTGACCAAAGAAATTAAGTTTTGACTGGTTAATAAAAAGACTTTTTATTTTTGGCTAATTTGGTCAGGACCAAATCACACACACAAAGAAAAAAGCATCTCTCTTCCGCTCCAACATGTACCCTAACCATCATCACTACATCGATCCAGCGGATGAGGCACTAATCAATCATGCGAGAAAAGCGATCTTTCAGGAAATTTCTATACCAGGCTGCACAGTAATCTACTCATAAACCGAACAGAGTATACACAACACATACCAAATCAAACCACTGATATCCAAGAGTTGACCCGAAAGGGTACAATGAGAATTAATGAACGTGGATTCGAAACAATTGGCGTGGCTGGAATTGGAAATGAGTCTTTGTACAGAGCGGTGAGCCGTGGGCTTATGGGCGATGAAGGTGACTATATGCAGTTGTTCAAAATTGGAATGATGAGAGCTTTTAACACACGCGATGGATCCACAGCCCACATACCGTAAGCATTCACATATGGGTTGTAAGCATGATTAGTATGACTCATCTGTAGATGCTTACGGTATGTGGGCTGTGGATCCATCGTGTGTGTTAAAAGCTCTCATCATTCCAATTTTGAAGAACTGCATATAGTCACCTTCATCGCCCATAAGCCCATGGCTCACCGCTGTATACAAAGACTCATTTCCAATTCTAGCCACGCCAATTGTGAATGCTTACGGTATGTGGGTTGTGGATCCATCGCGTGTGTTAAAAGCTCTCGCTGAATCATTATCCATTAGAATAATGGTATTTAATGCGAAGGATGAGATTTTGACCGAGTTGCTCCCCACTCTGGATGCTGAAATTAAGTTCACAGCTTATGTGTTGTGTGTGCCGACTATATCGAATGTATTTTGTTCGTGAAATGTTAGCAACTCCTTGATTTGCATCTTCAGATATCCATCATCCTAAGTTTGTGGCAGATTTATACATATCATGTAAATATCCGAAACCAGTAGCTTAGATTATGTTAAATAAAAACAGTCCATAAATCACACACTTGGATAGGTGATCCAAATAGGCTTCTTCAAAAGCAAGTTTATCAATCCTTTTATAACAGGTCCATTACAAAACATATTGCCAAAAAATTTCTACATATGACTACATCCTCAATCTCATAACTTTCCTGTTTTCCTCAACTCAATATGGTCAGATGGCTGCAACTTAGATATGTACAGTTATCAAGTGAAACAATTATCAAAAGCCTTCAACGGCTTACAATGACGAATAAAACATATAAAGGTTAGAACACACACACAATGACATTGGATCCTAACGGTAAACACTTATAAGAAACGGTACCAAATTTAAAGATTTCACTTGAAGTAAAAGGAGAATCACCTTTGTATTGGTAGCTTAAAGGTTGAAACTTTTTACACGATGTTTAAGATATAAAACTTTATACGATTGCTTTTAACATTAAGAATTGACAACGTAAGATGTATAGGGAAGGTACCTATGAATAAAAGAGGATGCAATGAACCAACCATCAACTGCGCCTCTAAAAACATGATTACTACTGCTGCAACTTTACATACTAAGACCCCGGGTTCAATGGCTTAGTGCATTGTAGTTTCAAATAGCATATGAGAACCTGATAAGAACAATATCCAAAAAGTTATAAATCATATATAGTGGTATTTATTAAGATGAGGAATAGGAAGAATTAGTGGGAATGTGGGTTAATATTGCGCGGATACGTTAAAACTTAAAACTTACATATTTTAATCCTACAATAAATATAGTCAACGGACCTCTAATGTGTCTTTGACAAAAGTTCAAATCCATAAGCAGTTAATGAAAGATGTCACTAAGTAATTTCATCATAATCTACTCATTTTAGATGTCTAATCTAGCATACCCCTAGACATAGCAACAAATCCGTCTGATGTCAAAATCGACTTGCTAATCAGGTAACTAATCCTCAAAATCAAGTTTAGTCCACGATTAGAATATTACTAGGTTATACTATAAATCATTATCTATATCAAATCTTCAGATTCATCTGATCCTGACTCCAAACCTACCCATATCACTGTACCTTATCCTGACTCAAACCTACACATATCACTGTATCTTTTATTCTCACTCGTAAAGAAATACTTCCTCACAAACTTTGATTTTTATACATATTTTGCTATGGAAACAAAATTGATCTATAGCTATAAGGTGGCAATCTTTTTACGAAGTATATAAAGAGTCTCATTCCCTAAGATTTTCTACATCCAAATCCACTTATTCTCGTCATATCTGGTAATGTTTCTTCATAACCTTCTAACCTTTGCACTCTAATATATATTACCATATTCACTTTATTTCTTGGCTATGTATAAATTTCTTTTTTGCTTGTTAGTCAGAATCTCATGCAAAACCACCCACCACCCTGGTTTGCGTCAACTTTTTCTTAAGTCATGCTGGTTTTATTCAAAGAAACGATCAGCTGCTTACCAAATCAGCCATAGTGGTCAGCTTAAATAGCGCTGAATCAACGAGTGCATAGGTTTCCAAACTGTTTAAAACCTAAAATTCTAAGCCAAATGAATACCATGCTCTTAAAGACTGAGTACAAAAGCCATGACATTTTGTTGCATATCAAGTCTCCCCAGAGTTTGTTTAGGAGATTGGAAAGAAGGTCAGTTTATAGGGTCAAAAATTAGTCTCGATCATGAGCTCAATCTCTAAACGGTGGGGTTGGTTCTATGCCTTACAAAACAAAAAATCACTTAAAACTGGATGATTCTATGATAATTCTCTGAAATTAAAACCACCAACAATGTGTTTGGGTGTATTGGGTAAGTAAAGGATGTTATTAATAAGAAGATGGTTTTTGTTTCACAAACAAACAAAAAATGCGGTTTTGGTGTATTGGTTCGCGTTGAGGCATAAGAAAATACGTAAGCCTTGAGGCTTAATAGCTATCATGTCATGTATTATATAGGCTAAGTATTCACCAGCCATAGTAACTATCACCTCTGTCACCTCTATTCTAATTCAAAAACAATCATATTACCCTTGCCACTAAAAAAGCACCCAATTTTCATCATTACTTAAAAACAGAGCTGGATAAACAAACACATTATAAAAATCAAATTCTCTACACTTGGGTCATTTTTAAGAGTGCTAAGGTGTTCTGCTTGAAGCTATACATGTATTCATATATTCTTTCTTAACCTCCCCAACATTCTTTTAATATAATTTCTTTTTCCATTCCTAAAAGAAAAGATTAGTTGAGTGTAGATATGTGATTACATAAAGTTATGAACTGTCAATCTAACTTTCTAATAGTTGATCACAATAAATAACCAACGTAGTATAAAAGACTATTAAAAATTAAGTAGACTGACCAAATTTGGTGTTACGTAAGGTTTATTGCTGCTTCATTCTTGGGTCCAAATCATAATTGTCTTTCGGAATCTATACGAAAAGCAAGGTGATTGTGCTAATTTGGTTCCCTTGATCATAGGTATTATCTTCAACTCGATTGTGCTTCCAAATTGCCACACTTGGAGTATGTTGTTCCAAGGTTAATTGCCAATCACCGGAGCATCATTTCACTTCCGTTCCAATTACTTTCAAATGTTACAAAGCCACATATGTAATAACCACACATGTGCATTTCTTTAACTCAAGCCTGGAATTCAAACAATGGAATGCAAAATCATGAACGTTGTTGTGTATTCCCTTCTTAACATGCTACAAACTTAAATTTTTTTATATGTTATAAATCAATGAACTATAAAATTATTAAGTCTTAAAAGTTTAAATCAGGTATGATAGATTCAACCATAAGTCACCCACTAAATATGTAATAAAGCAACTTTAACCAACTTTTTTCATATCCTAGAATATTCAATAATCAATGTAAAGATCACATAATCACTGCTGCTGCATCTAATGTTTCTGTTATTGACCCACATGTAAAAATCTAAACACCATGTGTTGTAATCAAATGTCTTTGCAAGATGTAGCATTACCACTATGTTAATGTGCATCCAATGAAACTTCATAGTGGTTTTAACAGTTAGGCCATAAGCTATAAGCTGAGATTTCAAAAGTGGTAATCATTACCGCAAAGAAACCAGAGTTAAACCTATTCTTATAAGCTAATTGAGAACAATATGGCTGCTAACAAACAAAGTAATAAAAAATTAATAACTATCCACAACAACCTTAACAATATCATTATAAATGAAGCAATACAAAGCTTAATTTAGTGAGCAATACACAACTTTAACATAATTATAAATGCTTAATTTAGTTGATTTTGAATTTGTTATGTTATTTCGATGACATAACATTTAAACATAACATAATACTCATAATTAATGTCATTAAAAAAAACAGATCCTTTCAATAAAATTATAATATTATTCAATAAAATTATCATATTTCAAATAAATACCATTTCATTAAATTGACAACATCTATGTCATCGTAAACCAATGTTGGAACGTATGGAGGTGTTGTGTAGATGACAAATTCAGGTTGTATTTTTTTTCGATTTATGCATCTGAGTGTAATTTAGTGTTTGGATAAGAATGATTCGTGGTGGCCGTGGTCGGGTGGGGTGGGGTGGGGTTGATGGTGGCAGGGTGGGGTAACACGTTTGGTTTAGAAATGTTTGTATGACTTTCGAGGTTGGACTTTGTTAATATTTGGAAGTTAACATACGTGCTTCTTTTGGCCCTTGGAGTTTTATAAATTTTAGTCTGCTTTTTTAAAGTTGTTTTTTTCACACTTATGTCACATTATTTTTTTGGTGTGTTTATTCATTATACTCGTTTTTGGCTAATTTTGACCGATTGTGATTTAATTTTGACTTTTTATTAGCAAATCAGATCGTACGATCTTGCTTATGTGGCAAAATCAATTATTTGGATCGGTCTTATTTTTTAATTTTAAGATCTTATTCTGTTTATAAAAATTTTTTATACAAAACTCCGAAATTGTGTTAATTCTTTTTATTATATATAGATATGTTTCTTTTTTTTATTTCCTTTACATTCTTTTATTTTCAGTGGAGGCAAAACACCATTCCTCAATGGTTCACACCCTCTTTAGAGCTGCAGGAGAGGACCGAGAGGATCAAATCCCTCCCGGGTCTTTCCGGATTAAGGTTAGATTCTGCTTTTATCTTATTATGATTATTATTATTATTATTATTATTATTATTTTATTTTTTATTATTTTACAATCATACATTAGAATAATACAGATTACAATAAGGTTGGAGGGAAGCGAGATTCTATCTGGGCCTCACTCCTTTTAGAGGAGGGCGTTGGAGGGGGAAGGGAAGGGGGTAGGGCACGGGGAGTGGGGGTTAGAAATAATAAGCAATGGAAAAGATAATCCTATTAAAAATGTGAAAACAGCAGAGCGGGCCCCAATATCTTGAGCCATGCAAAACTTCCAGACCCGCTTAAGTAAAGTCACCGCATCTTTCTCAAGTTCCCCAAAAGAAGAAAATGAGAAAGGGAGAAATCCGTATCCAATATACGCACATTTAGTCATATACTTACACCATTTGCACTGTGCAGCATCAATCACCGCCCGACCAGGCAGGAAATCAGCCATCCCAGTCTGTGTCAAAGGTGAGGACCCCGTCAAATCCATACACACATCAAGCCCTCCTTCCCACGAATATAGTAACATATCCGCAGGATGTAAGGCTTTGTCACACCCTCCACCCAGCCCAATGTCAGCCTCTTTGCCAGCCAAAATCCCTGACCGGAAACAAATGTCTACCAAGGTATCACGCACCGCGTTATGTCGATGCTTGATACCAATAACGCCAGCGCATGACACGGCGTGGTCCCCATAAACATCCCCCGTAGATACCTTAGAACAAGCTGGGCACGAATTTGAGACAAAAAATAGGGGAACACCTAACCGGTAACACATAACACAACGGTAAGTCTTACCGTTCATTGTCTGCCCCAACCTAGATATCGGAACCACACGAAGCCAATCCGAAGTATGCTCTTCCCTTTTAGATTGCCATAAAGATAAAGAAAAAGAAGATTCAACACCCTTAGTAACCCGAGTGTAGTATATGTCTGCCATTTTTTTCATGAGTTTTGGGGCAGTGACATCACTTGGGGTACTTAGGAAATCAATCTCCATAGCCTTGTTAAACACACACAAGGCGTCATCAAAAGTGGGGCCAGAAGCCACAATACCCACATGTCGAAGCAGCTTAGTCTATAAAGCAGCAGACTACAAACGTGAGGCAACAAAGGCATAATTCAAAACATCACATGCTGAATAAACACCAAGGCCCCCAAATGTAAAGGGTAAAGTGGCGAGCCTTCATTGCCAGTCCCCAAACCCCAGTCCAGAAGCCGTGACAATACGCTCCAAGGCAGAGCAAAAGAGCCATGTCAAAAGAAAGTTGAGCCGACTCAAAGACACGAGGAGGGCATGTGCGCATAGGAAAATATAGTTTAGAAACCCCCGCATATGCCCGAATGAGAAGCAACTCACGTTGAGGATCATTAATCTTAGCAACAGCATCCAAGAGCCCAATGGTTTTAGATACTCTCTTCATGACGAGCGCATACCAAAATTAACATCCACACTAACAAGGGCCCACCCAATAATTAACAATCATGCAGAGGTACGAGAAATATTTAGGTGGGAAATACCTTCCAACTTTGCTTCTTTGGGGTCTCCTTAGGCCAGAAAAGCTCAGTTTTGTCAACGTTGAGATGCAAGCCACAACGCGG
Organism: Tanacetum coccineum; assembly: GCA_026074375.1. Taxonomy (NCBI): domain Eukaryota; kingdom Viridiplantae; phylum Streptophyta; class Magnoliopsida; order Asterales; family Asteraceae; genus Tanacetum; species Tanacetum coccineum. The sequence goes on from BQNB010014612.1 coordinate 11,796, forward strand.
ACCATCCTCTGTAATTAATTCCAGAACTTTACCTACAACCAAAGTATCCCCAACAATAGTGCCATCGTCGAGATACCAAGCCTGAGATAAAGATTAAAGGAGTCTCTGATCTTATCAAATTTAAGGGATGTAGCACTAAGGTGAAAACTAAAGAGGGCAAGAGGATCACCCATGCTGCACCCCTTGGCATGAACACCATGGAGTGTCTCTAGATCAATATGGCGGCTAGTAGTCGCAGAACTCTACCCAACGAGAGATAACAGACATGGCTCGAACGGACTTTCTTTTCTAACATAACCGTTCGGTCTATTTTATTCTTTTTTTCTTTTTTTTTTTTTTTGTTTTTTATTTTTTTTTTTTTTTTTTTATACCTGTTGGAAGCAGTTTTGAAGTCCACCAATAGCATCGAAAGGACCATCATCATCCTACGATCCTCAACCGAAATGATTTACTGCATAAAGAATAGCCTCACCCCCTCCTGGAACCCCACTTCAAACTGCATGATCTCCAAGAAAACCATCTAAAGAATGACCAATCATAGTAGCACTAACCTTGGAGACCAGACGCCTCCAGACAGTGCCCACAGCAATAGGACGGATACCACCGCCTGGCTTAACAAGCGGCGTAAGAGAAGCACTAGCAATATACTCACCAAGCATCATAGGGCATTTCCCCTCAAGAAAGAGATTCACAACTTGGGTGATAGATGAGACCAACTTATCTGAAATAGCAACAGCCGCCCCGCTTAAGCAATCCATTAGGTGTTGGGCACGCAATCCATCGCGTCTACACGACGTACCTCGGGGAAAACTCTTGATCCTGTCCAAAACCACATCCTGAGATGCAATGAAGGGATGGTGGTCAATATGTAAATCTGGTAAGGATGGAGCAGACATGAAAGGGTGTTTAGTCTTTAATTCCTGGAGAGTAACATCATTATAGGGGGCCACACCCGAGGATGAAAGAACCCTCACAACAGCAATATAATGGTCATCACAAATTTTCCTCTTACACTGCTTGAGGTTTCGCTCAGTCAAATCATGGTCTGACCCATCCAAACCTAACATAGGGGGAGCAAATTCGGCTAAGGTCTCCCTCACAAGCTATAAACTACCACCAGGCATACCCCAAGAATGGATGGCACTGGTGATGCTCTCTTCCTGGTGTTGACGTTTATTAGCGGACTTGCACTCCAAATTACTCCTCGATCAAAAGGTTTTGAGGAGACAAAGAGGCAAGACTAGCAAACTAACCCAGCAAAAAATATCATCGGGCTTGCAAATCACCTTATCAAGCGCTCCTTTCAAGACCCGCGAAAAATCCAAACGACACTTGGGAGGAATGGATTTGACCGTACGCAACCCTTTTGAAAATAAACTGTCAAGAAGAGACAAAGTAAAACACTCAGGCTCGATAGGCAACAAGCCATCCACACGATCAAGCAGGGAACAAGAGGGAACAGGAGGCCTTGTAAGGTCATAGAGCACAAAACGAACATCACCATTGCCATTATCAGGTGGTGGCACCAAATCATTACCATGACGACATTTAATATAAATAGTGTAAGTTTTGAAACAAACACCATATAACCAAATCCCCATTCTTTTAAGAGTTAACTTAGCCCTCTCGTAGACAACCAAATCAGAAAGAAGAGCATGCTTAGTGATGGCTTGAGCATCACCCCTACAGTGAACACCCTGAAGATGTTTGATCAAATAAGCCCTAGAAAGCCTATTGCCACCACCATCGTTACACCTATTAAGACCCGTGAACGGGCAATGGAATTTCACAATAGCCATACAAAGAGAGACGAAATAGTCTAGATAAGTTACTCTTAAAAGGGAGCGATCACTCCACTGGAGCAGGAAATTGATATGGAGTATAACCTAGCACGAAGCCACAGCAGCCTAGATTGAAACCATCCATAAGCTAAACAAGAACAACAACTATATTCGTCAGAACCAAAGGCAGCCTTGGACTTTTAACAGAAGCAATGTTGTAAGAAACAACACATCTCTGATAAACCCAATTGAAGAACCGCACGTGTCTGAGGACTCCAATGCAGGAGCCAAACAACCCTCACCATAGAAAACAACCCAAGCTAGAATGAAAAACAAGCTGCAAGCCCGTCTGCAAATGCCTGAGGAACCTTAATCACAATTAACCTTTATCGATAAAACATAGCAGCAGCAAACCGTAGCACTAGCCGAATTGAAAGAAGAAAACACAAGAAACCGAAGAGCAACATACAACAACAGCCTCAACAGCAGACACAAACACCCACAACTACAACTATCAGGTGCCTGAAGAGCCTTAATCCCAAATAACCTTTACCGAGAAAACATAGCAGCAGCCGACCAATTAAAGACAACCAAAAATATTAAACACTACAAACCGAAAAATCATATGGCAACAACCCAAGGATCAAGCCACAGGCGGGAAAACAAAAAACTGCACGAAGCAGTAAGAAGTAAAGAGAACCGAATAACCTATGCCGAGCTAACTTGAAATCTAACAAGTTACGTTGAATCAAGGGTGAAGATATCGGTCATGATAGATGAGCTAACAGCGAGTGAGAGGGATCATCGTAATAACCCTCATAAAGGCATCAACGATACCATGGAACATCCCACAAACCAATCAAAGGCAAGCAACAAACCTTGAAGGTAGATTGATCGAATTGAAAACGGAATGAAAGGATGTAAAGGTGTCGCCAGATTCGCCCACACAAGAGGATGTAAAGGTATGGTTATTATTATTATTATTATTATTATAATACTTTTTCTTAACTACTATGTTTATGTTTTTAGATGCTTGTCTCATTCGTTGGAAGCTGCTAAGGAATACGATGGAACAAGACCATGAACTCTAGCATCTTTTTTCTGTAGCATTTTAGACCGTTGACGTAAATTCTAGCATCGAAATTGCATGGGCCGATTGAACCGATTTGCTAAACAAAGTGTTAGAATGGATTAGATACCATATACCTAATAAAAGAGACTTATTAAAAAAATTATATGATTCAAAAATATTTTCAAAATTCGATATGAAATTAGGATTCTGGCAAATCCAAATAGATGAAAAAGATAAATATGAAACAGGATTTAATGTAGCTTTTGGACATTATGAATGGAATGTAATTCCTTTTGGATTAAAGAATGCCCCTTCAGAATTCCAAAATATTATGAATGATATAATAAATCCTATAAGTAATTTTGCTATTGTATACATTGACAACGTACTAATATTTTCTAAAAATATAGATCAACATTTTAAACATTTAAATATATTTTATAATATTATATTTAAGAATGGTTTAGCGTGTTTCCCATATAAAGAAAAGTCTTTCAAACAGAAATTAAGAATTTCTAGGACATTATAATAGTTAAAGGAACCATCAAACCTATAAGTAGAAGTCTAGAATTTACAAATAAATTTCCTGATGAAATTAAAGATAAAAAACAATTACAAAGATTTTTAGGATGTCTTAATTATATACACGACTTCTTTAAGGATTTATGAAGTCTTTGTAAACCATTGTATGATAGACTTAAAAAGAATCCTAAAGACTGAAAACCATACTCAAATTGTTAGAAATATAAAAAATAAAATAAAAGAGTTACCATGTTTAAACATACCACACCCAGATGCTTATCTCATAGTTGAAACAGATGCTAGTGATATAGGCTACGGTGGAATATTAAAACAAAGAATAAAAGACAGTAAAAAAGAAACACTAGTTAGATTTTATTCAGGATCTTGGAATAATACACAAAAGAACTATTCTACTGTTAAAAAAGAAATTTTAAGTATTGTTTTAAATATTAAAAAATTTGAAGATGATCTTTATATGAAACCCTTTTTATTAAGAATCGATTGTTTATCTGCAAAATCTATTATAGAAAAAGATGTAAAAAATTTAATTTCAAAACAGATTTTTGCCAGATGGCAAGCTTTATTAAGTAACTTTGATTTTACAATTAAACATATTAAAGGAGAAAATAATCATTTACCAGATTTCTTATCAAGAGAAATTTTACAGGGATGAATAATTCAAATAAAAAGATCGTTTTACCAAGACCAAGATTACCTTTTCCCTAATCTCATTTAAACCAGACTCAAAATAGATTCTTAACTCTTACTCCTTATCCACCCACTCAAAGTTCAATAACAAGACCAACTTATTCAGCATTAGTCAGATTACAAGGAATGCCACAAAGTCTAAGTCTCTATAACAAATCACCTACAACAGCCACATCACCATCTTAAAGTATACCAAGATCTCCCTCTAGTAAACCAGAATTTCAAGTTAACCCAAATAAACAAGTCATCAAAATTCTAGAACCCATAGAAGAACAGAAACTAAGTCAAGGATTCCCATCTTTGATGGATTATATATTCCCAAAAAATACAAATTTTTACAACAATGATTACCAGACCAGAGAATATTATGATCAGATTCGAATTGACAGTCTAATCTATCCAAATTCCTCCAAATTAAACAAAGAAAGACCAAAGAAAATAGATATTTAGGCAAAGTTCAAATTTCTAAAGTTTTATCACCAGAAGATTGGGGCAATAAACCATTTACAAATAAAGTCTTATCATGTTATCCAGATTATCCAGGATATAACTATTATGATTATATAGAAGCTTGGAATAAAGCAATTTTATTAAAGGCCCATTTTCATACATGGTTTTTCTATTTCTTCGAAGAATTTTCTCTGAAGTATCCAAGATGGTTTACAAAATGGAATAAAATAATGGGAATTATCTTCACAGGTTTTAGCAGGAATATAAAGTTTTATTTAAACAAGAAACTATCCCTTATTTGAATACTCATTACAATCTCGCAATAATCAAATTACCATGGATTTATCATTTTACACATAAGAAAAACAATAAGCAGAGGGAGTTCTCTGCCACTATTGCAGACGACAATTTAGTGTCAAACGGTGGAAACAAATTGAAGAAAGTCAAGCAAACAAAGAAGCAGTTATGAAATACCACATTAGTCTTATACAAGAATCTCCAAGAATATCTACTACAAAAATTCCAATAACGAATATGGATATTGCAAAGAAGATTAAAGAATGTGAATATAAGCAAGAGTTAGAAAGATTCATCAATGAAAATTTGAATTCTCCAACGCCTCGTGTAAGACCTAGTTCCATGATCTCAAAGGGGACCGCTTTATGATGATTATAAGATATTAGATGATAAAAATGTAATAATAGTTTAGTATAAAGTTTTATTATAGAAAAACAGATGTAAGCAATGACGAATATAACATCTCCAAATTGGTTTGCAGCGAAATAAGGGTCTGGGGCGTGTTACTTCATAGATCAATAACAACAAGATATATATAGAATGACTAAAAAGTCATTTAAAACGCGATACATTGGACTTAACAAGTTATTTGTTACGATAAGCCTTAAGCTTCACTTGTTCACGTTGTTCAAATACAAAGATTCAGCCATACCAGATAGACAAAAAGGTAATGCACAAAATCATTCTATTTGACCTTCTAAAAACATTCTTTAAAACGTCAACAATAATGTTGGTGAATTCATAGGTTTGATAAATCGTATATTGTATGACCACAAGATTTTCCCATGTTATGAGAATGCAACAATGCGCCATCATATAAATGTAATTACGTTGCCCTAAGCTCATGACATTGAAGCTCGACATAAATGAATACCATATAAATGGCCTACATTGCCCGTGATGATGTTCTAACCCGCAACATCCTATGTTCGACATGGTATACGTTCGTTTGCCCAGTGATAGCTAATCACCCGAACGGGGATGTCAATCCTAATAGATCTATTCATAACATTCGCGCTCACAATCCAGTAACTGACAGTTCATGATAATGGGCTCAACTAGGGTTATCGCTACTTAGGCAACACGTAATCATAATGTGAAACTTATCCACTTGTGTCTAATTATAAAACAGTGCATGTTTCTCACCCCAAAAACATATAATACAAATCATGTCAAATGTAGGGCTATGAACTCACCTTGAGTGAGCGAATATCAAGTGTATCACAGAAAATACGTCACGGTAATGATCGAGTGCAACATAATCCAATATAGATCGTATAAGTACTAATCACATTGGGTAACTACTACCATGTATAATTATATATAGCTCAATCACCATCTATTAGTAATTTAGAAATCATGGTTATAAGGTAAAACGTTTATAATTAATGCTTTAGTAAAACTAGCATAACTTTCCCGTTTTAAACCTGTTTCTCGCGTTTCTTACATCCACGTCTTTGTATTAAGATGACGTATCAAATTATGACATCTTTGTATTTCATGTCCTCTGGCGAACAGTACTTTTTACTGTTCATGCCAGTTATAAAGTTATTTTTATAGTTTTTGTTGTCGTAAAACCCGTAAATGTAATAACTTATTCGTTTTAAACCTGATTTTAGCGATTCCTTCGAGCACGTCTTTGTAATTGAAAGGTGTATCAAAATTATCACATTTTATACATTTGGGTCTGCTGATGAACGGTAAATTTTACTGTTCATAGTTTATAAAATTACTTTTATAAACTTTAATTATCGTAAATGCCGTATTTTATTCGTTTTAGCTCCGTTTTTAGTAATTCTTTCGAGCACGATCTCGTAATTGAAAGTTCTATTTATTTATAAGGTTTACAGAAACAAATGTTCCTGAGATGAACAGTAACTTTTATAAAAAATAGTTTTATAAAAGTATTTTTATACATTTTAAGTATATAAACTCGCGTAATTCATAAAAATATGTGTGATTTAATAAAAATACCAAACCTTCTGTTTGTAGAATTTTTAATTGAAAATTTTCGTGTCTTATTGTTTTGGAATCCTAAAAATATGTGTGATTTAATAAAAATACCAAACCTTCTGTTTGTAGAATTTTTATAACAAGTTTTTATAAAAATTCTTTTATAACTCCGGTTATTATCGTAAAACTCGTAAACTACGTATCTTTTTCGTTATTAATCCGTTTTTCAAGTTCCTTATATGCCCGGAATCGTCATGAGACGTAGTATGCTTATAAAATATAAAATCCATGCCTAAAATTTCGTGCCAAAACAGTCCCTAAATATCCTTTTGAGTTTATTAGTATAACTTTGTTTTTATATACTTTTTAACTTCATAATTTACCACAAGTCCTTTGTAACTCTTAATATACTATGTCATATATATTATATAGTCCATAGGTCCATCATTTATCCATTTGTCCAAGTTAACAAGTTCTTAACAAGGCTATTAAATCATAAACTTTCTTATGTGACTTTACTTACTAGTTTATACATATACATTTTTACACTTAACCAACATGTTACAATACTTATAATCCCATTATAGCATGATATTACCAATCACATAACATATGAAAAAGTGTACCAAATGATGATCACAAGTAAAAACTCTTTTTACATGTTTAAAAGTCATAAATGGTGATTTTTGCTATAAAGAACTTATATACACATAAAATGATAAATGTAAAGACATAAAGGGTTTTAGATGACCTTAATATGATGTAATATGATGAACCACAATATCTAAACCCTAGTTTAGATGATAAACCAAAGCTTGCATAACTTAAAAACCCTAATCTTTCTTTTCCTGCTTCAATACTTGTAAACCTTTAAGTAACCCTTCAAAACACCTTAGGTTATCATAGGAATGATGTGTGAATGCTTGTATGGTCTTGTAAAATCAAGCTATGGATTTTATAAAGAGGGTATTTGATGTCGTGGCTTATATGGAGGAAAAAGGGAGAGATGGTTTGATTTTTCTTAAGTGTTTTGTATTGTATATGTTACTACTTGCAATGTATAAGAGATGTATATGTAGGACTAGTAAAAGACACTATTAGGAGTACAAGACAAGATGAGTAAAACATGGAAGTCTTCTTGGTCAAGGTATGGTCTTGCCTTGTAAAAGTCATAAGTCTTTACTAGTTGTTGAATGTACATAGCAAGTTGCAAGACTTTGAGATGTTTTCTTGTGTATATCTCTATGAATCCGGCCATGGTATGATATATATGATGATATTTAGTAAATTTGGGGTATTGGGTACAATTGAGGGTATTTGTTAAAGCGTAGAAAAGTTTTGGTGGTTCTGGGTATGCCTAAACGTATTTTATCATGAAACGTAAACACTTTACGTAACCAATAAAAATAAAATAAACATAGTTAATAATTATTCTCAAAATAATTACCTAACACTTGCTTGAGGTAAACATTTAATTGTTTGATGCCCGTTTACATTGAATGATTATTTTTAGCTTACGCGATTTAACTTAACAATTACGATTTAAAGCAAACGCGTACATTACTAAAAATACTTAGTGAATTTATTGACGACGTCAATGACCCTAAAACACAGGGTGTTATAGTCTCCCCCCGTTAAGTGAGCCTTATCCTCAAGGCTTAAGACGCGACACTTGACGACGGTTTGGTCTTTGTGAGGAGGTGTGGATATTTCTTCCGGAATTGGTCTTCGCGTTCCCATGTGAACTCAGGACCTTTCCTGGAGTTCCATCGAACCTTGACTAATGGAATGCGGCTCCTCGACAAATTGAAGCATGTCATCAAAATGTAGTCCATCCAAAACGGCTAACGGTTCGTCAGCATAGCACTTTTTCAAGTTGGACACATGAAACATATTGTGTACCCTGTTCAGCTCTTGCGGAAGCTCAAGCTTGTATGCAACGGATCCAACCTTTTCCAACACCTTGAATGGTCCAACGTACCTAGGGTTCAACTTCCCCCGTTTGTCAAAATGTACGACCCCTTTCCAAGGCAATACTTTAAGCATAACTTTATCCCCAACCTGAAATTCCATCGGTTTTACGCGTTAACTCCGCCGTATCTCCGTTGGTTTGTCGATCACGAGCAGCTTGCATTCTCTGCTTGATTTGAATGATCTTCTCAGTTGTTTCTTGCACTATTTCTGGACCAGTGAGTTGAACTTCTCCAACCTCGGCCCAACAAACGGGTGAACGACACTTTCGACCGTAAAGTGCTTCAAATGGTGCAACCTTGATGCTAGCGTGATAGCTATTGTTATATGAGAACTCGACTATTGGCAAATGGTTAACCCAACCCTTTCCAAAGTAGATTGCATAAGCACGCAACATATCCTCGAGAGTTTGAATAGTCCTCTCGCTTTCCTAATTTATCTTAAATAGGACTTTTTATAATTTATCTTAAAAGTCATTGATCTTGTTTCCTAATTGGTATCAGAGCCATTTCAAGGTAAAGTAATAGGTTTCATTAATATATTTTCTTTTTTTATCAAAAAATACAAGAAACCACAAATATAAATAGAACATATATGGATTTAGAAACAAAAGAAACTATAACTAGTATACATCCACCTGAAAATGATATATTCATAAATAAAGAATTTATAGGAATAAATCTATCTAAAGACAATAAAGATGAGAAAAAACATTTATTTACAATAATCTATCAAAACAATTATACTAATGAAATGTTAAATACTATAGGTCAACAATTAAATAGAATAGAAAATTGTAATTCTGAAGCATGTACTTCACAAACAAATCAAGTAAATATAAAAGAAAATCCTATATTTATACCATATAATATAGATATGACTATAAACTTAGGAAAACAAGATATTATACTACAAGAAATTGAGAAAAAATTATCTCAATTACAAATATCAAATATAAATGAAGATAGCAGTTCAGAAGAAGACATTTTAGACATAGAAAATCAATTTAAAATAGATGAAGTAAGTAAAATAAAATATACATCAAACGATACCTGCACTCCAAGACGAGAAACAAGAAATTATTATAATAGACCCACACCACCAGATGTACAATACGAAGAACACCATACGTTAACACAAGCTAGATACGATGGTACATCAATATATGAATGGAATATAGATGGTCAAACAGAATATCAAATATTAATTTTATTACAAGAAATGATATGGCATCAAATGCTTATAAAACACGTAACAATAGTGAAGAAAAAATAGTTAAAGTTCTTATATCAGGATTTACAAGAAGTCTAAAAGGTTGGTGGGATAATTATGTAATAGACATGGACAAAGTAGTAATCAGTTCACCTAAGAAAACTATAGTAAAGGTAGAAAATAATGTACAAATCCAAACTCAAGAAGACGATATGGTTAATACTTTAATTTACGCTATATTAAAGAACTTTGTTGGAAATCCAACTGCTTATCAAGAAAGAAATTCTTTAATTTTATTAAATCTAACATGTAGGAAATTATCTGATTTTCAATGGTATAAAGATATTTTTATAACTAAAGTTACAACTAGACCTGATTGTAAGGAAGCTTATTGGAAAGAAAGGTTTATTGCAGGATTACCTAAGTTATTTGCAGAACGAATAAGAAATAGATTAAGTTATATTAATCAAGAAGGATTGAATATATGTTCTAAATTAAAACTTAAACATCAGATTAAAAAAGAAGGAATAAGTAGTAAAAAAGAATTAGAAAATTTAGGTGAACAATATGGTTACGAACCATTAAAATTACCTCAAACTATTTCTAAAGGAATAACAAAAGAAAACAAGTACAAAAGATATACAAAACCAAGTAAAAAATATAGAGCATATGAAAATAATAAAACATACGATAAAAGAATAAGAAATTATAAAAAACATAAAAAGGTCTCATTTAATAAAAATAATAATTATAAAGACACTATAATATGTTATAAATGTGGTAAAAAAGGTTATACATCAAAAAATTGTTATACTAAGAAAAGAATCAATGAATTAAATATTTGTGATAAACATAAGAGTCACATAATGAAAATAATGATAATTGAAGAAAGTGACATATCAGATTACGAAGAAGAAGATTTAAATATATTAGAAAATGAATCTACAAGTGAAGATGAATCTAAAACATGTGATTGCATTGGAAATTGTACATGTGATTACAAAGAAATAAATACTATAAATAAAAACGAACAATACGAAACAAACACTTTAGGCAAAGATGATGAAGAGATAACATCATTAATTGATCTAGTAGATAAAATAAAAGATCCTAACACAAGGAAGACATATTATGATAAGTTAAAAGAAAAAATTAGGAAAATACAAAATTGTTAAAGAAAACAACACGCACATTTACAATTTTGATGAAATATGCAAAAGATTTAACAAAGATACAAAACCAATTACTATTAGTGAATTCCAAGAAGAATTAAAAATGTAAAAATCAAAGTCAAAATGCTAAAACAAAGGATAAAAACGCTAAAAGATATTAAAGAAAAGACAAAAGAAGAAAAGGAAAAGTTAAAATCAATCGAAGATCTCAACAGCTCAACTTTAATCAATAATATACAAAGCATAAGTTCTCAAAAATGGCATACAAAAGTTAACATAACAATAAATGGAGAATTTAGATTATCATTAATAGCTTTATTAGATTCTTGAGCAGATTTAAATTGTATACAAGAAGGATTAGTGCCTACCAAATATTATGAAAAGTCATCACAAAGAGTGGATGGATTTAATGGTTCTAGGTTAAATATAAGTTATAAATTATCTAATGTCCATATTTGCAAAGATAATTATTGTTTCAAGACACATCTTATATTAGTAAAAAACCTAAGTTCCCAGATCATATTAGGATCACCTTTTATAACAAAATTATACCCTTTTGAAGTAAGTGAAAAAGGTCTTTCTACTAGGATATTAAATAAAGAAATTACTTTTGAATTCATAACTCTAGTAAAAATCAGAGAAGTAAATGTTTTAGAAAACAAAAGAAAACATATAAAGTATTTAATAAATGAAATAAACGATATAAGAATTAAGAACTTATTACAAGATAACTATATAAAAAATAGAGTTAAATATCTCGAAGAAAAATTTAAAAATAATGTTTGTGCTACTACACCAAATGCATTCTGGAAAAGAAAACAACATATTATTGAGTTACCATATATTAAAGATTTTAATGAAACAAATATTTCAACAAAATCAAAATCTATACATATGTCTCAAGAACTAGAGACCCATTATAAAAAAGAGATACAAGAATTATTAGAAAGAAAAATAATAAGATCTTCAAAGTCTCCATGGTCATGCTCGGCCTTCTATGTTATGAATCAAGCTGAGATTGAAAGAGGAGCACCTAGATTAGTCATAAACTATAAACCATTAAACAAAGTGTTAGAATGGATTAGATACCCTATACATAATAAAAGAGACTTATTAAAAAAAATTATATGACTCAAAAATAATTTCAAAATTCAATATGAAATCAGGATTCTGGCAAATCCAAATAGATGAAAAAGATAAATTTAAAACATGATTTAATGTACCTTTTGGACATTATGAATGGAATGTAATGCCTTTTGGATTAAAGAATGCCCCTTTAGAATTCCAAAATATTATGAATGATATAATTAATACTATAAGTAGTTTTGCTATTGTATACATTGACGACGTACTAATATTTTCTAAAAATATAGATCAACATTTTAAACATAGAAATAAGATTTTTAGGACATGATATAGTTCAAGGAACCATCAAACCTATAAGTAGAAGTCTAGAATTTACAAATAAATTTCCTGATGAAATTAAAGATAAAAAAAATTACAAAGATTTTTAGGATGTCTTAATTATATATACGACTTCTTTAAGGATTTAAGAAGTGTTTGTAAACCATTGTATGATAGACGTAAAAAGAATCCTAAACCATGGACTGAAAACCATACTCAAATTGTTAGAAATATAAAAAATAAGATTAAAGAGATACCATGTTTAAACATACCACACCCAGATGCTTATCTCATAGTTGAAACAAATGCTAGTGATATAGGCTACGTTGGAATATTAAAACAAATAATAAAAGACAGTAAAAAAGAAACACTAGTTAGATTTTATTCAAGATCTTGGAATGATACACAAAAGAACTATTCTACTGTTAAAAAAGAAATTTTCAGTATTGTTTTAAATATTAAAAAATTTGAAGATGATCTTTATATGAAACAATTTTTACTAAGAATCGATTATTTATCTGCAAAATCTATTATAGAAAAAGATGTAAAAAATTTAATTTCAAAACAGATTTTTGCTAGATGGCATGCTTTATTAAGTAACTTTGATTTTACAATTGAACTTATTAAAGGAGAAAATAATCATTTACAACATTTCTTATCAAGAGAATTTTTACAGGGATGAATAATTCATATAAAAAGATCGTTTTACCAAGACCAAGATTACCTTCTCGCCCATCTCCTTTAAACCAGACTCAAAATAGATTCATAACTCTTACTCCTTATCCACCCACTCATAGTTCAATAACAAGACCAACTTATTCAGCATTAGCCAGATTACAAGGAATGCCACAAAGTGCAAGTCTCTATAACAAATCACCAACAACAGCCACATCATCATCTTCAAGTATACCAAGATCTCTCTCTAGTAAACCAGAATTTCAAGTTAACCCAAATAAACAAGTCATCAAAATTCTAGAACCCATAGAAGAATAGAAACTAAGTCAAGGATTCCCATCTTTGATGGATTATATATTCCCACAGAATACAAAATTTTTACAACAATGATTACCTGACCAGAGAATACTATAAAGTAGTTCTAATTGACAGTCAATCTGTCCAAATTCGCAAAGTTAAAATTATAAAAGTTTTATCACCAGAAGATTGGGGCAATAAACAATTTACAAATAAAGTTTTATCATGTTACCCAGATTATCCAGGATATAACTATTATGATTATATAGAAGCTTAGAATAAAGCATTTTTATTAAAGGCTCATTTTCATACATGGTTTTTCCATTTCTCCGAAGAATTTTCTCTGATGTATCCAAGATGGTTTACAAAATGGTATAAAATGATGGGAATTATTCCAGAAGTTGTCCCTTCACATGTTTTAGCAGGATATAACCAGTATAAAGTTTTATTTAAACAATAAATTGTCCTTTCGTTTGAATACTCTTTACAATTCTCTGCCATATTCAAATTAACATAGATTTTGTCATTTACACATAAAAAACAAGAAGTAGAAGGGAGTTCTCCGCCACTATTGCTACGATAATTTAGTGTCAAATGGTAGAATCAAATTGAAGAAAGTCAAGCAAACAAAGAAGCAGTTATCAAATACCACATCAGTCTTATACAAGAATCTCCAAGAATATCTACTACAAAAATTCCAATGACGAATATGGATATTGCAAAGAAGATTAAAGAATGTGAAGATAAGCAAGAGTTAGAAAGATTCATCCATGAAATTAGAAGTTCTCCAACACCTAGTGAAGAGCTATTCCAAGATTCCCAGAACCCTTATGATGATTATAAGATATTAGATGATTAAAATGTAATAATAGTTTAGTATAAAGTTTTATTCTAGAAAAACAGATGTAAGCAATGACGAATATAAAAGAAGACAACTATAAAGACGTAAGCAGTGACATCAAAAGGCATTATAAAAGAAGATTTCAAAAAGAAGATTTACAAGACATGGTCATTTTGATGTTCCGCATGTCATTGAGGAGTTTAGCCAACTAAACATAGTAGTCGTGAATGGTTTCTCCTTTGTTCTAACGAAAGTGTTCAAAATCATCATATAGTTATGATTACCGGTCTTCTTTGGTTAATTCCAAACCTTCTAGGAGCATCTTCATATTGTCTCATATATCCTTTGCATCAGTGTAATGATTGATAAGAGTGTAGATGTCCTTTGGTAGCCCTTGAAGTAGAATGTTTATTGCCCGAATGTCAGCATTGTACATTTCCTTATCTTTAGGAGAATGGTCCAAATAGACTCGAGGTCGTTCTGGACCTAGATGTAGGGTACCTTCAGTTCCTTCAACAATTTTTTCCCGAAACATCCCCATCTGAAATGGTCCTTCATCAATTGACTTCAGAATGTTCACACCATTCTTTTTACCCTAACAATACAGACGAATACATTGTTGCCATGATTCAAAGTCAGTCCTATCAAGCATAGGTGGTCGGGTATCAGAACCGGCACATTGGATGTCTTCCGAAAGATTAGCCATCTTAATTAATTATGAAATGATTAAGTTGATCGAACAATGATTTAGTGATTGTATGTTAAAAGTGATGATTGTTTGTTGGATTAGGTGATATGTTGTTTAATTATGATTTGGTTTGGTTGAAATGAGTTAACGTAATGAAGATAATGAGACTTAGGCTAAACGCAGTGAAGAAGCTTAGACAAAACTCAGTGAAGAAGCTTAGACAAAAACTCAGAGAAGAAGCTTAGACAAAACTCAGTCAAATCTTGAGACAAAACGCAGTCAAGAAATGAAATGGACAAAGTCTCCTCTAGGCAAAACGCAATATGGGTCTTCAATTAGGCAAATCGCAGAGACAAATCTCAACATGTTATAGACAAACCGCAGGACCTAAAACACAGTGACCAAAACGCAGGATCTTAAGACAAAACACAGTGACACAAAACGCGGAGACAAAACACAGTAGTCAAAACGCAGTAACTAATAAGACAAGTGAATAAAAGAATGAAACAAGATGGAAACAAGAAGGACCAAAATTGTCATCATGAAGTTCTACAAGATGTAGAAGAAAATAAAGATTTGGTCAAAATGAGATAAGAATGAATATTAAAAAGAAGATAATTAATTGATTCTCTCATTAATATATTAATTAGTTTCCTTGTAAGCCTAGGACTCCTTATACTATAAAAGGAGGTCCAGGCATTTAGAAAAATATCAATCCATAGAAACATAGTCAACTGATGAGAGTCGAATAGTAAAGGTGTGTGTGTACACTATAGTTAGTAGTTAGTAGTTAGTAACCCTAAGTTATAGTTGGGGTAATAGGAAAACGTTCAATAAAGAAAATCTTGTGATAACATTAATTGTGTTCTTATAATTCCGTTGTGCATATTCAATCATTGTTATTGTTCATCTTAGATATACAAGATCTAATCAATCTTGAGCTTAAACGATCTTATCAATTGGTATCAGAAGGCTCTTGATTTAGGATCTACAATGTTTTTGAAGAAACCATGAAACCTTTTGGGTGTCCTGTTACCATCTTAAATACTAGGGATCATCTAGGCAAGTTTAATGGAAAAGCTGATGAGGAATTTTTTGATGGGTACTCTATGGTTAGTAAGGCTATCAGAGTATTTAACAGAAGGACAAGGATTGTTGAAGAGACCTTAAACATTAGATTTCTTTAAAATGCACCTAATATGAAAGGAAATGGACCAGACTGGTTTTTTGATGTTGATTCTTTAACAATATCTATGAATTATTTGCTAGTTGTTACAGGAAATCAAACTAATGGTATTGTAGGAACCAAAGATAACATTGTTGTAGGACAAGCTGAAAACAAGAAAGAACCTGCACCAGAGTACATCTTGATACCTTTTTGCACAACTGAAAAATCTGTTCACTTGAGGCTGGTCAACCTACGATGCATGTATTTGTATTTCACTCTTTGTACAAAGGTATACCAGCGTATGATATTTTTAAGATCCAGTTTCACCAATTATTAAAATTTCTTTTAACTAACAGAAACACTCTCTTTTCCTTCATCTGTTAATCGTCTACTTAGTAGGTTGATTTTTTTTAGTTTACCATTTTTGTGATTTTACTTACTCTATAAAGTGACGTGCGTTAGTATTAAGATCATAACCTTCATTGTCTCTTTTGTGTAGGCAATTTTGCACCATTAACTCATCTCCTTAGTTTCTTGACATAATTGCAGATTAAACTAAGTTAGTGAAAGAAAATTATATAAAAAAAAGTCCAAAAATTCTTCTCCTAGTGCGGGGCCGTGAGTTTTAAGGGTTTCTCTTCACGGGTCTCTCTCATAATGAACGTCTACCGATCTAAAAATAAAAATAAAATTGGAATTATGATACGACAAAAGAGATTAATTAAAAACCCGGTCTGTGAAGTTTGACCAAAGAAATTAAGTTTTGACTGGTTAATAAAAAGACTCTTTTTATTTTTGGCTAATTTGGTCAGGACCAAATCACACACACAAAGAAAAAAGCATCTCTCTTCCGCTCCAACATGTACCCTAACCATCATCACTACATCGATCCAGCGGATGAGGCACTAATCAATCATGCGAGAAAAGCAATCTTTTAGGAAATTTCTATACCAGGCTCGCACAGTAATCTACTCATAAACCGAACAGAGTATACACAACACATACCAAATCAAACCACTGATATCCAAGAGTTGACCCAAAAGGGTACAATGAGAATTAATGAACGTGGATTCGAAACAATTGGCGTGGCTGGAATTGGAAATGAGTCTTTGTATAGAGCGGTGAGCCGTGGGCTTATGGGCGATGAAGGTGACTATATGAAGTTGTTTAAAATTTGAATGATGAGAGCTTTTAACACACGCGATGGATCCACAGCCCACATACCGTAAGCATTCACATATGGGTTGTAAGCATGATTAGTATGACTCATCTGTAGATGCTTACGGTATGTGGGCTGTGGATCCATCGTGTGTGTTAAAAGCTCTCATCATTCCAATTTTGAACAACTGCATATAGTCACCTTCATCGCCCATAAGCCCACGGCTCACCGCTCTGTACAAAGACTCATTTCCAATTCCAGCCACGCCAATTGTGAATGCTTACGGTATGTGGGCTGTGGATCCATCGCGTGTGTTAAAAGCTCTCGCTGAATCTTTATCCATTAGAATAATGGTATTTAATGCGAAGGATGAGATTTTGACCGAGTTGCTCCCCACTCCGGATGCTGAAATCGAGTTCACAGCTTATGTGTTGTGTGTGCCGACTATATCGAATGTAACAAAAGCTTATGCCTTAGAGGCCGCTCTTCCCATTTTGACCAACAACAACGCTCCTGAAGAAGTCCTCAGACAAAATAGAATTGTAAGTTCTTATACCTTTTCTTATCTATTATTAACTAGTTTTAATACTCGTGCACGCACGGGGCTTTGACATTAAATTTTAGTTTAGTGTTAATTTCAATTTGACATTAAGTAAGTTTGAAATCGTGCAAGCGGAAGTTATTGTCAAGAAAATGATTAAACAAAAAGACAATAAATTTGAAATGTATTTTGTTCGTGAAATGTTAGCAACTCCTTGATTTGCATCTTCAGATATCCATCATCCTAAGTTTGTGGCATATTTATACATATCATGTAAATATCCGAAACCAGTAGCTTAGATTATGTTAAATAAAAACAGTCCATAAATCACACACTTGGATAGGTGATCCAAATAGGCTTCTTCAAAAGCAAGTTTATCAATCCTTTTATAACACGTCCATTACAAAACATATTGCCAAAAAATTTCTACATATGACTACATCCTCAATCTCATAACTTTCCTGTTTTCCTCAACTCAATATGGTCAGATGGCTGCAACTTAGATATGTACAGTTATCAAGTGAAACAATTATCAAAAGCCTTCAACGGCTTACAATGACGAATAAAACATATAAAGGTTAGAACACACACACAATGACATTGGATCCTAACGGTAAACACTTATAAGAAACGGTATCAAATTTAAAGATTTCACTTGAAGTAAAAGGAGAATTACCTTTGTATTAGTAGCTTAAAGGTTGAAACTTTTTACGTGATGTTTAAGATATAAAACTTTATACGATTGCTTTTAACATTAAGAATTGACAACGTAAGATGTATAGGGAAGGTACCTATGAATAAAAGAGGATGCAATGAACCAACCATTAACTGCGCCTCTAAAAACATGATTACTAGTGCTGCAACTTTACATACTAAGACCCCGAGTTCAATGGCTTAGTGCACTGTAGTTTTAAATAGCATATTAGAACCTGATAAGAACAATATCCAAAAAGTTTTAAATCATATATAGTGGTATTTATTAAGATCAGGAATATGAAGAATTAGTGGGAATGTGGGTTAAGCACATGAAATAACCTCAGGTATTTGACTTGTACACCATAGAGTAAACAGCGGATACATATTGCACGGATACGTTAAAACTTAAAACTTACATATTTTAATCCTACAATAAATATAGTCAACGGACCTCTAATGTGTCTTTGACAAAAGTTCATATCCATAAGCAGTTAATGAAAGATGTCACTAAGTAATTTCATCATAATCTACTCATTTTCGATGTCTAATCTAGCATACCCCTAGACATAGCAACAAATCTGTCTTATGTCTCAATCGACATGCTAATCAGGTAACTAATCCTCAAAATCAAGTCTAATCCACGGTTAGAATATTACAAAGTTAGTAATGTTATACTACAACATCGTCTATACTATAAAAGTATAAATCATTATCTATATCTACCCATACTACTGTATCTTTTATTCTCACTCGTAAAGAAATACTTCCTCACAAACTTTGATTTTTATACATATTTTGCTATGGAAACAAAATTGATCTATAGCTATGAGGTGACAATCTTTTTACGAAGTATATAAAGAGTCCCATTCCCTACCATTTTCTAAATCCAAATCCACTTATTCTCATCAGATCTTGTAATGTTTCTTCATAACCTGCAAACCTTTGCACTCTAGATATGTACCATATTCACTTTATATCTTAGGCATGTACAAATTTCTTTTTTGCTTGTTAGTTAGAATCTCATACAAAACCACCATGCACCCTGATTTTGCGTCAACTTTTTCTTAAGTTATGCTGGTTTTATTCAAAGAAACGATCAGCTGCTTTCCAAATCAGCCATAGTGGTTAGCTTAAATAGCGCTGAATCAACGAGTGCATAGGTTTCCAAACTGTTTGAAACCTAGAATTCTAAGCCAAATGAATACCATGCTCTTAAAGATTGAGTCAAAAGCATGACCTGTTGCATATCAAGTCTACCCCGGTTAGTTCAGGAGCTTGGAAAGAAGGCTCAGTTTAAGGGTCAAAAATTAGTCTGGCACATGAGCAATCTATAAACGTGGGTCGGTTATGCCCACCAATAATGTGTTTGGGTGTATTGGGCAAGTAAAGGATGTTGTTAATAAGAAGATGGTTTCTGTTTCACAAACCACCAGCAATGCGTTTTGGTGTATTGGTTCGCGTTGAGGCATAAGAAAATACGTAAGCCTTGAGGCTTAATAGCTATCATGTCATGTATTATATAGGCTAAGTATTCACCAGCCATAGTAACTATCACCTCTGTCACCTCTATCAAACGTCAAACAATAATATACCCACCCACTAAAAAGCACCAAATTTTATCATATACTAAAAACAGAGCTGGATAAACAAACACATTATAAAAATCAAATCTTCTACACTTGGGTCGTTTTTAAGAGTGCTAAGGTGTTCTGCTTGAAGCTGTACATGTATTCATATATTCTTTCTTAAGCTCCCCAACATTCTTTTAATATAATTTCTTTTTCCTTTCCTAAAAGAAAAGATTAGTCGAGTTTATTAAGACTCATTACGTACGTAGCTTAAATTTCTTATTTTTATTTAAGCATAGATCTGTGATTACATAAAGTTACGAACTATCAATCTAACTTTCTAATAGTTGATCACAATAAATAACCAACGTAGTAAAAAGACTATAAAAATTAAGTAGACTGACCAAATATGGTGTTAGTAGGGTTTATTGCTGCTTCATTCTTGGCCAAATCGTCGATTAGTCATTCTGAATCATCACGAAAAGCAAGGCTGATAGTGCGATTTGGTTTCCTTGATCATTTGGTATTATCTCAACTCGATTGTGCTTCCAAATTGCCACACATGAGTATGTTGTTCCAAGGTTAATGCCAATCACCGGCGCATCGTTTCCACTTTCGCCTATTACTTTCAAACTGTTAACAAAGCCACATATGTGATAACCAGACATGTGCATTTCTGCAACTCAAGCCTGGAATTCAAACAATGGAATGCAAAATCATGAACGTTGTTGTGTATTCCCTTCTTAACATGCTACAAACTAAAAAAATTTTATATGTTATAAATCAATGAACTAAAAAATTATTAAGTCTCAAAAGTTCAAATCATGTAGAATTCAACCATAAAGTCACCCATAATATGTAATAAAGCAACTTTAAGCAACTTTTTTTATATCCTGGAATATTCAATAATCAATGTAAAGATCACATAATCACTGCTGCTGCATCTAATGTTTCTGTTATTGACCCACATGTAAACTTATCATATTTCAAAAAACATACCTTTCAATTAAATTGACAAATTAAGGTTGTATTTTTTTCGATTTATGCATCTGAGTGTAATTTAGTGTTTAGATAAGAATGATTCGTGGTGGCTGTGGTCGGGTGGGGTAGGGTGGGAATATGGTGGCAGGGGTAACACTTTTGGTTTAGAAATGTTAGTATGACTTTGGAGTTGACTTTGATTAAATATTAGAAGTTACATTACGTGCTTCTTTTGGCCCTTGGAGTTTTATAAATTTTAGTCCGCTTTTTTAAAGTTGTTTTTTTCACACTTATGTCACATTATTTTTTTGGTGTGTTTATTCATTATACTCGTTTTCGGCTAATTTTGACCGATTGTGATTTAATTTTGACTTTTTATTAGCAAATCAGATCGTACGATCTTGCTTATATGGCAAAATCAAGCGTTCTGATTGGTCCAATTTTTTAATTAATAAGTTATACAAAACTCCGAAATTGTGTAATTCTTTTATTATATAAAAGCTTTGTTCTTTTTTTTTAATTTGCTTTACATTCTTTTATTTTTAGTGGAGGCAAAACACCATTCCTCAATGGTTCACACCCTCTTTAGAGCTGCAGGAGAGGACCGAGAGGATCAAATCCCTCCCGGGTCTTTCCGGATTAAGGTTAGATTTTGGGTGGGGTGGGGGGTGGATTATGTGGCAGGGGTAGACACTTTTGTGTTTAGACAGTTAGTAATGACTTTGAGTTAACTATGTGAGTTAAGATCATTGAAGTTACATACGTGCTTCTTTATTTTGGCCCTTGGGTTTTAGGGGAAAATTTTAGTCCGCTTTTTTAAAGTTGTTTTTTTCACACTTATGTCACATTATTTTTTTGGTGTGTTTATTCATTATACTCGTTTTCGGCTAATTTTGACCGATTGTGATTTAATTTTGACTTTTTATTAGCAAATCAGATCGTACGATCTTGCTTATGTGGCAAAATTAAGTGTTCTGTCAATTGTCCAATTTAGGAGATACATTCGTGAAGATTTAATCTTATACAAAACTCCGAAATTGTGTAATTCTTTTATTATATAAAAGATATGTTCTTTTTTTTAATTTGCTTTACATTCTTTTATTTTCAGTGGAGGCAAAACACCATTCCTCAATGTTCACACCCTCTTTAGAGCTCCGGAAGACCGAAGGATCAAATCCTCCCGGGGGTCCCTTTGTTCGATAAGGTTAGATTATGCTTTTATCTTATTATTATTATTATTATTATTATTATTATTATTATTATTATTATTATTATTATTCTTATTCTTCTTATTATTATTATTATTATTATTATTATTATTATTATTATTATTATTAATATTTTATTTATTGAGGGGAAGCCCGAGATACTATCTGGCCCCCCCACTGGGGGGCCTGATTAGCAATGGCAAAGCTAATGCCTATTAAGGAAATGTGAACATCAACGTGCTAGGGCCCCAATATTTGAGCAATGGAAAACTGTCCGTGACCCCTTAAGTAAAGTCACTGCATATTCGCAATTCCCCAAAAGAAGAAAATGAGAAAGGGAAAAATCCATATCCAATAATCCGCACGTTTCGGTTCAATACTTACACCGGTTGGCGTTGTGCACATCAATCACGCCCGACCACAGGCTGGAAAATAGCCAGTGCCCAGTCTGTGTCAAAGGTGAGGGACCCGTCAAATCCCGACAACACACATCAAGAGCCCTCCTTCCCACGAATATGAGTAACATATCCGCAGGACGAAGGCTTTGTCACAAATCCTCACACCACCCAATGTCAACCTCTTATGGGCCAGCCGAAATCCATACCGAAACAATGTCTACCAGGTATCACGCACCGCGCGTTATTCGCTGCTTATACCAATAACGGCCAAACGCATGACACAGCGTGAAGCCCCATAAACATCCCCCGTAGATACCTTAGAACAAGCTGGGCACGGCTTTGAGACAGAAAATAGGGGAACACCTAACCGGTAACACAAAACACAACGGTAAGTCTTACCGTTCATTGTCTGTCCCAACCCAGATATCAGAACCACACGAAGCCAATCCGAAGTATGCTTTCCTTTTGAGATTGCCATTAAAGCCATCCGGAATGAGAGATAAAGAAAAAGAAGATTCAACACCCTTAGTAACCCGAGTGAAGTATATGTCTGCCATTTTTTTCATGAGTTTTGGGGCAGCGACATCACTTGGGGTACTTAGGAAATCAATCTCCATAGCCTTGTTAAACACACACAAGGCGTCATCAAAAGTGGGGCCAGAAGCCACAATACCCACATGTCGAAGCAGCTTAGTCTGCAAAGCAGCAGACTGCAAACGTGAGGCAACAAAGGCATAATTCAAAACATCACATGCTGAATAAACACCAAGGCCCCCAAATGCAAAGGGTAAAGTGGCGAGTCTCCATTGCCAGTCCCCAAACCCCGGTCCAGAAGCCGTGACAATACGCTCCAAGGCAGAGCGAAGAGCCATGTCAAAAGAAAGTTGAGCCGACTCAAAGACACGAGGAGGGCATGTGCGCATAGCAAAATATAGTTTAGAAACCCCTGCACATGCCCGAATGAGAAGCAACTCACATTGAGAATCATTAATCTTAGCAACAGTATCCAAGAGCCCAATGGTTTTAGATACTCTCTTCATGATGAGCGCACTACCAAAATCAACATCCACACTAACAGGCCCACCCAATAACTTAACCCCATGCAGAGGCCAAGAAATATTAGGTGGGAAAATACCTTCCAACCTGCTCTTGGGGTCTTCCTTAGGCCAGAAAAGCTCAGTTTTGTCAAACGGTGTGAGATGCAACCATATGCAGAGGCGGACATCCCTCCCTAATTAATTCAAAACTTACTACAAACCAAAGTATCCCCAACAATAGTGCCATCGTCGAGATACCAAGCCTGAAGATAAAGATTAAAGAGTCCTCTGATCTACAAATTAGGGAATGTAAGCACAAAGGGAAAAATAAAATAGGGCCAAGATGAATCACCCTGCTGCACCCCTTGGCATGAACACAAGGAGTGCTCTCCGTAGTACAATCTGGCAGGGCTAGAGTAGCAGAACTCTACCCAACGAGAGATAGTAGTACATCACCGACGGACTTCCTCTAACATAACCATTCGGTCTACCAGATTGAAGGCATTTTGAAAGTCCACCAATAGCATCGAAAGACCAACATCATCCCTACGATCCTCAACCAAATGATTAACTGCATGAAGAATAGCCTCACCCCCTCCTGGAACCCCAATTCCAAACTGTAGACCCTCCAAATAACCATCCAAAGAATGACCAATCATAGTAGCACTATCCTTGGAGAACAGACGCCTCTAGACAATGCCCACGACAATAGGATGGATACCACCGCCTGGCTTAACAAGCGGCGTAAGAGGAGCACTAGCAATATACTCACTAAGCATCATAGGGCATTTCCCTCAAGAAAGAGATTCATAACTTGGGTGATAGATGAGACCAACTCATCTGAAATAGCAATAGCCGCCCCACTTAAGCAATCCATTAGGTGTTAGGCATATAATCCATCGCGTCCACACAACGTACCTCAGGGAAAACTCTTGATCCTGTCCATAATTACATCCTGAGATGCAATGTGGGGATGGTGGTAAATATGTAAATCTGGCAAGGATGGAGTAGACATGAAAGGGTATTTAGTCGTTAATTCCTAGAGAGTAACATCATTATAGGGGGCCACACCCGAGGATGAAAGAACCCTCATAGCAGCAGTATAATGGCCATCACAAATTTTCCTCTTACATTGCTTGAGGTTTCGCTCAGTCAAATCATGGTCTGACCCATCCAAATCTAACATAGGGGGAGCAGATTCGGCTAAGGTCTCCCTCACAAGCTGTAAACTACCACCAGGCACACCCCAAGAACGGATGGCACTGGTGATGCTCTCTTCCTGGCGTTGACGTTTATTAGCGGACTTGCACTCCAAATTACTCCTCGGGCAAAAGGTTTTGAGGAGACAAAGAGGCAAGACTAGCAAACTAACCCAACAAGAAATATCATCGGGCTTGCAAATCACCTTATCAAGCGCTCCTTTCAAGACCCGCGAAAAACCCAAACGACACTTAAGAGGAATGGATTTGACCGTACGCAACCCTTTTGAAAATAAACTGTCAAGAAGAGACAAAGTAAAACCCTCAGGCTCGATAGGCAACAAGCCATCCACACGATCAAGCAGGGAACAAGAGGGAACAAGAGGCCTTGTAAGGTCATAGAGCACAAAACGAACATCACCATTACCATTATCAGGTGGTGGCACCAAATCATTACCATGACGACATTTAATACGAATAGTGTGAGTTTTGAAACAAACACCACATAACCAAATCCCCATTCGTTTAAGAGTTAACTCAGCCCTCTCGTAGACAACCAAATCAGAAAGAAGAGCATGCTTAGTGATGGTTTGAGCATCACCACTACAGTGAACACCCCAAAGATGTTTGATCAAATAAGCCCTAGAAAGCCCATTGTCATCACCATTGTTACACCCATTAAGACCGACGAACGGGCAATGGAATTTCACAATAGCCATACAAAGAGAGATGAAACAGTCTAGATAAGTAACTAGATATATATATAATGCGACCAAGTTTCGACGACGAATAACTGTTTCACAAAATGCATGGAGTATAACCTAGCACGAAGCCACATCAGCCTAGATTGAAACCATCCATAAGCTAAACAAGAACATCAACTATATTCGTCAAAACCAAAGGCAGCCTTGGACTTATAACAGAAGCAATGTTGTAAGAAACAACACATCTCTGATAAAACCAACTGAAGAACCCGCACCTGTCCGAGGACTCCAGTGCAGGAGCCAAACAACCCCCACCATAGCAAACAACCCAAGCTACAATGAAAAACAAGCAGCAAGCCCGTCTGCAAATGCCTAAGGAACCTTAATCACAATTAACCTTTACCGATAATACATAGCAGCAGCCAACCGTAGCACTAGCCGAATTGAAAGAAGAAAACATAAGAAACCGAAGAGCAACATACAACAACAGCCTCAACAGCAGACACAAACACCCATAACTAGAACTATCAGGTGCCTAAAGAACCTTAATCCCAAATAACCTTTACCGAGAAAACATAGCAGCAGCCGACCAATTAAAGACAACCAAAAATATTAAACACTACAAACTGAAAAATCATACGGCAACAACCCAAGGATCAAGCCACAGGCAGGAAAACAAAAAAAATGCACGAAGCAGTAAGAAGTAAAGAGAACCGAATAACCTATGCCGAGCTAACCTGAAATCCAACAAGTTACGTTGAATCAAGGGTGAAGAGATCGGTCGTGAGAGATGAGCTAACAGCGAGTGAGAGGGATCGTCGTAATAACCCTCATAAAGGCATCAACGATACCATGGAACATCCCACAAACCAATCAAAGGCAAGCAACAAACCTTGAAGGTAGATCGATCGAATTGAAAACGGGATGAAAGGATGTAAAGGTGTCGCCAGATTCGCCCACACAAGAGGATGTAAAGGTATGGTTATTATTATGTCAAATATATAGATAATACTTTTTCTTAACTACTATGTTTATGTTTTTAGATGCTTGTCTCATTCGTTGGAAGCTGCTAAGGAATACGATGGAACAAGACCATGAACTCTAGCATCTTTTTTTCTGTAGCATTTTAGACCGTTGACGTAAATTCTAGCATCGAAATTGCATGGGCCGATTGAACCGATTTGTTAAACAAAGTGTTAAAATGGATTAGATACCTTATACCTAATAAAAGAGACTTATTAAAAAAATTATATGATTAAAAAATATTTTCAAAATTCGATATGAAATTATGATTCTGGCAAATCCAAATAGATGAAAAAGATAAATATAAAACAGGATTTAATGTAACTTTTGGACATTATGAATGGAATGTAATGCCTTTTGGATTAAAGAATGCCCCTTCATAATTCCGAAATATTATAAATGATATAATAAATCCAACAAGTAATTTTGCTATTGTATACATTGACAACGTACTAATATTTTCTAAAAATATAGATCAACATTTTAAACATTTAAATATATTTTATAATATTATATTTAAGAATGGTTTAGCGGTTTCCCCTACAAAGATAAGTCTTTTCAAAACAGAAATAAGATTTCTAGGACATGATATAGTTTAAGGAACCATCAAACCTATAAGTAGAAGTCTAGAATTTACAAATAAATTTCCTGATGAAATTAAAGATAAAAAACAATTACAAAGATTTTTAGGATGTCTTAATTATATACACGACTTCTTTAAGGATTTATGAAGTCTTTGTAAACCATTGTATGATAGACTTAAAAAGAATCCTAAAGACTGAAAACCATACTCAAATTGTTAGAAATATAAAAAATAAAATAAAAGAGTTACCATGTTTAAACATACCACACCCAGATGCTTATCTCATAGTTGAAACAGATGCTAGTGATATAGGCTACGGTGGAATATTAAAACAAAGAATAAAAGACAGTAAAAAAGAAACACTAGTTAGATTTTATTCAGGATCTTGGAATGATACACAAAAGAACTATTCTACTGTTAAAAAAGAAATTTTAAGTATTGTTTTAAATATTAAAAAATTTGAAGATGATCTTTATATGAAACCATTTTTATTAAGAATCGATTGTTTATCTGCAAAATCTATTATAGAAAAAGATGTAAAAAATTTAATTTCAAAACAGATTTTCGCCAGATGACAAGCTTTATTAAGTAACTTTGATTTTACAATTGAACATATTAAAGGAGAAAATAATCATTTACCAGATTTCTTATCAATAGAATTTTTATAGGGATGAATAATTCAGATAAAAAGATCGTTTTACCAAGACCAAGATTACCTTCTCCCCCATCTCCTTTAAACCAAACTCAAAATAGATTCATAACTCTTACTCCTTATCCACCCACTCATAGTTCAATAACAT
The DNA here is from genome assembly GCA_026074375.1 of Tanacetum coccineum. Lineage (NCBI taxonomy): Eukaryota > Viridiplantae > Streptophyta > Magnoliopsida > Asterales > Asteraceae > Tanacetum > Tanacetum coccineum. Next base: position 39,904 of record BQNB010014612.1, read on the forward strand.
AGACAACGAATTCGCTTTAGCCAGATTACAAGGAATGCTACAAAGTCCAAGTCTCTATAACAAATCTCCTACAACAGCCACATCATCATCTTTAAGTATACCAAGATCTCCCTTTAGTAAACCAGAATTTCAAGTTAACCCAAATAAACAAGTCATCAAAATTCTAAAACCCATAGAAGAAAAGAAATTAAGTCAAGGATTCCCATCTTTGATGGATTATATATTCCCAAAAAATACAAATTTTTACAACAATGATTACAAGACCAGAGAATATTATTAAGCAATTCTAATTGACAGTCAATCTGTCCAAATTCGCCATAATTATAACAAAGAAGACCAAAGGAAAATAGATTTTAGCAAAGTTAAAATTATCAAAGTTTTATCACCAGAAGATTGGGGCAATAAATCATTTACAAATAAAGTCTTATCATGTTACCCAGCTTATCCAGGATATAACTATTATGATTATATAGAAGCTTGGAATAAAGCATTTTTATTAAAGGCCTATTTTCATACATGGTTTTTCTATTTCTTCGAAGAATTTTTTCTAAAGTATCCAATATGGTTTACAAAATGGTATAAAATGATGGGAATTATCTTCACAGGTTTTAGCAGGATATAACCAACATAAAGTTTTATTTAAACAAAAAATAGTCCCTTCGTTTGAATACTCTTTACAATTCTCTGCCATAATCAAATTACCATGGATTTTATCATTTACACATAAAAAACAAGAAGCTGAAGGGAGTTCTCGGCCACTATTGCTACGACAATTTAGTGTCAAATGGTGGAAACAAATTGAAGAAAGTCAAACAAACAAAGAAGCAGTTATGAAATACCACATCAGTCTTATACAAGAATCTCCAAGAATATCTACTACAAAAATTCCAATGAAGAATATTGATATTGCAATGAAGATTAAAGAATGTTAATATAATCAAGAGTTAGAAAGATTCATCAATGAAATTAGAAGTTCTCCAACACCTAGTGAAGACCTATTCCAAGATTCACAAGACACTTATGATGATTATATGATATTAGATGATAAAAATGTAATAATAGTTTAGTATAAAGTTTTATTCTAGAAAAACAGATGTAAGCAATGACGAATGTAACACCCCCAATTTGGTTCGCAGTGGAATAAGGGTCTAGGGCGTGTTACTTCATAGATCAATAACACAAGATATATATAGAATGACTAAAAAGTCATTTAAAACCGATACATTGGATTTAACAAAGTATTTGTTACATAAGCCCGAAGCTTCACTTGTTCACTTGTTCAAATTACAAAGATTTCAAGCCCATAACAGATATACAAAATGTAATGCGCCAAAATCTTTAATGCATGATATCCAAATCAAAACCACCAATGTATCCCTTGCACCTTGTGCTTATTGACCTCCTGAAAAACATTGCTTTAAAACGTCAACAATAATGTTGGTGAATTCATAGGTTTGATAAATCGTATACTTGAGGATCCATAAGACGCGCGCACTCAAGTGTCATGATAGATGCAACAGATGCAGACATCATATAAATGTAATTACGTTGCCCTAAGATCATGACATTGAAGCTCGACATAAATGAATACCATATAAATGGCCTACATAGCCCGTGATGATGTTCTAACCCGCAACATCCTATATTCGACATGGTATACATTTGTTTTTTTCCCAGTGATAGCTAATCCTCCGAACAGGAATGTCAATCCCAATAGATCTATTTATAACATTCGCCCTCACAATCCAGTAACTGACAGTTCATGATAATGGGCTCAACTAGGGTTATCGCTACTTAGGCAACACGTAATCATAATGTGAAACTTATCCACTTGTGTCCAATTATAAAACAGTGCATGTTTCTCACCCCAAAAACATATAATACAAATCATGTAAAATGTAGGGCTATGAACTCACCTTGAGTGAGCGAATATCAAGTGTATCACAGAAAATGCGTCACGGTAATTATCGAGTGTAACATAATCCAATATAGGTCATATAAGTACTAATCACATTGGGTAACTACTACCATGTATAATTCTATATAGCTCAATCACCATCTATTAGTAATTTAGAAATCATGTTTATAAGGTAAAAGGTTTATAATTAATGCAGTAGTAAAACTAGTATAACTTTCCCGTTTTAAACCTGTTTCTTACGTTTCTTACATCCACGTCTTCGTATTAAGACGACGTATCAAATTATGACATTTTTGTATTTCATGTCCTCTGGTGGACAATACTTTTTACTATTCACACCAGTTATAAAGTTATTTTTATAGTTTTTGTTGTCGTAAAACCCGTAAATGTAATAACTTATTCGTTTTAAACCCGATTTTAGCGATTCCTTCGAGAACTTCTTTGTAATTGAAAGGTGTATCAAAATTATCACATTTTATACATTTGGGTCTGTTGATGAACGGTAAATTTTACTGTTCATAGTTTATAAAATTACTTTTATAAACTTTAATTATCCTAAATACCGTATTTTATTCGTTTTAACTCTATTTTTAGTAATTCTTTCGAGCACGATCTCGTAACTGAAAGTTCTATTTATTTATAAGGTTTATAGAAACAAATGTTCCTGAGATGAACAATAACTTTTATAAAAAATAGTTTTATAAAAGTATTTTTATACATATTAAGTATATAAACTCGCGTAATTCATAAAAATATGTGTGATTTAATAAAAATACCAAACCTTCTGTTTGTAGAATTTAATTGAAAATTTTCGTGTCTTATTGTTTTGGAATCCTAAAAATACGTGTGATTTAATAAAAATACCAAACCTTCTGTTTGTAGAATTTTTATAACAAGTTTCTATAAAAATTCTTTTATAACTCCGGTTATTATCGTAAAACTCGTAAACTACGTATCTTTTTCGCTATTAATCCGTTTTTCAAGTTCCTTATATGCCTGGAATCGTCATGAGACGTAGTATGCTTATAAAATATAAAATCCATGCCTAAAATTTCGTGCCAAAAGAGTCCCTAAATATCCTTTTGAGTTTATTAGTATGATTTTGTTTTAATATACTTTTTAACTTCATAATTTACCACAAGTCCTTTGTAACTCTTAATATACTATGTCATATATATTATATAGTCGATAGGTCCATCATTTATCCATTTGTCCAAGTTAACAAGTTCTTAACAAGGCTATTAAATCATACCTATACATTTTTACACTTAACCAACATGTTACAATACCTATAATCCCATTATAGTATGATATTACCAATCAAATAACATATAAAAAAGTGTACCAAATGATGATCACAAGTAAAAACTCTTTTTACATGTTTAAAAGTAATAAATGGTGATTTTTGCTATAAAGAACTTATATATACATAAAATTATATATGTAAAGACATAAAAGGTTTTAGATGACCTTATAATGATGTAATATGATGAACCACAATATCTAAACCCTTGTTTAGATGATAAACCAAAGCTTGCACAACTTGAAAACCCTAATCTTTCTTTTCTTGCTTCAATACTTGTAAACCTTTAACCAACCCTTCAAAACACCTTAGGTTATCATAGGAATGATGTGTGAATGCTTGTATGGTCTTGTAAAATCAAGCTATGGATTTTATAAAGAGGGTGTTTGATGTCGTGGCTTATATGGAGGAAAAAGGGAGAGATGGTTTGATTTTTCTTAAGTGTTTTGTGTTGTATATGTTACTACTTGCAATGTAGAAGAGATGTATATGTAGGACTAGTAAAAAACACTATTAGAAGTACAAGACAAGATGAGTAAAACATGGAAGTCTTCTTGGTCAAGGTATGGTCTTGCCTTGTAAAAGTCATAAGTCTTTACTAGTTGTTGAATGTACATAGCAAGTTGCAAGACTTTGAGATATTTTCTTGTGTATATCTCTATGAATCCAGCCATGGTATGATATATATGATGAAATTTAGTAAATTTTGGGTATTGGGTACAATTGTGGGTATTTGTTAAAGCGTAGAATGTTTTGGTGGTTCCGGGTACGCCTAAACGTATTTTATTGTGAAACGTAAACACTTTACGTAACCAATAAAAATAAAATAAACAAAGTTAATAATTATCCTCAAAATAATTACCTAACACTTGCTTGAGGTAAACATTTAATTGTTTGATGCCCGTTTACATTGAATAATTATTTTTAGCTTACGCGATTTAACTTAACAATTATGACTTAAAGCAAACGCGTACATTACTAAAAATACTTAGTGAATTTATTGACGACGTCAATGACCCTAAAACACGGGGTGTTATAGTCTTCCCCCGTTAAGTGAGCCTTGTCCTCAAGGCTTAAGACGCGGCACTTGACAACGGTTTGGTCTTTGTGAAGAGGTGTGGATATTTCTTTCAGACTTGGTCTTCGCGTTCCCATGTGAACTCAGGACCTCTCCTGGAGTTCCATCGAACCTTGACTAATGGAATGCGGCTTCGATTCAACCGTTTAACTTTACGGTCCTTGATTTCTACCAGCTCCTCAAAAATTGAAGCTTGTCATCAAAATGTAGTCCATCCAACGGAACGACTAATGGTTCGTCAACATAGAACTTTTTCAAGTTGGACATATGAAACGTATTGTGTACCCTGTTCAGCTCTTGCTGAAGCTCAAGCTTGTATGCAAAGGATCCAACCTTTTCCAAGACCTTGAATGGTCCAACGTACCTAGGGTTCAACTTCCCCCATTTGCCAAAATGTATGACCCCTTTCCAAGGCAAAACTTTAAGCATAACTTTATCCCCAACCTGAAATTCTATTGGTTTACTCTTTAAATCCGCGTATCTATTTTGTCGATCGCGAGTAGCTTGCATTCTCTGCTTGATTTGAACGATCTTCTAAGTTGTTTCTGGCACTATTTCTGGACCAGTGAGTTGAACTTCTCCAACCTCGGCTCAATAAACGGGTGAACGACACTTTCGACTGTAAAGTGCTTCAAATGGTGCAACCTTGATGCTAGCGTGATAGCTATTGTTATATGAGAACTTGACTATTGGCAAATGGTTAACCCAACCCTTTCCAAAGTAGATTGCATAAGCATGCAACATATCCTCGAGAGTTTGAATAGTCATCTCGCTTTCCGAATTTATCTTAAATAGGACTTTTTATAATTTATCTTAAAAGTCATTGATCTTGTTTCCTAATTGGTATCAGAGCTATTTCAAGGTAAAGTAATAGGTTTCATTAATATATTTATTTTTTTGTCAAAAAATACAAGAAACCACAGATATAAATAGAACATATATGGATTTAGAAACAAAAGAAACTATAACTAGTATACATCCACCTAAAAATGATATATTCATAAATAAAGAATTTAAAGGAATAAATCTATCTAAAGACAATAAAGATGAGAAAAAACATTTATTTACAATAATCTATCAAAACAATTATACTAATCAAATGTTAAATACTATAGGTCAACAATTAAATATAATAGAAAATTGTAATTCTGAAGCATGTACTTCACAAACAAATCAAGTAAATATAAAAGAAAATCCTATATTTATACCATATAATATAGATATGACTATGAACATAGGAAAACAAGATATTATACGACAAGAAATTGAGAAAAAATTATCTCAATTACAAATATCAAATATAAATGAAGATAGCAGTTTAGAAGAAGATATTTTAGACATAGAAAATCAATTTAAAATAGATGTAGTAAATAAAATAAAATATACATCAAACGATCCCTGCACTCCAAGACCAAAAACAAGAAATTATTATAATAGACCCACACTACCAGATGTACAATACGAAGAACGCCATACGTTAACATAAGCTAGATACGATGGTACATCAATATATGAATGGAATATAGATGGTCAAACAGAATATCAAATATTAAATTTATTACAAGAAATGACTATGGCATCAAATGCTTATAAAACACGTAACAATAGTGAAGAAAAAATAGTTAAAGTTCTTATATCAGGATTTACAAGAAGTCTAAAAGGTTGGTGGGATATTTATGTAACAGACATGGACAAAGTAGTAATCGGTTCACCTAAGAAAACTATAGTAAAGTAGAAAATAATGTACAAATCCAAACTCAAGAAGACGATATGGTTAATACTTTAATTTACGCTATATTAAAGAACTTTGTTGGAAATCCAACTGCTTATCAAGAAAGAAATTCTTCAATTTTATTAAATCTAACATGTAGGAAATTATCAGATTTTCGATGGTATAAAGATATTTTTATAACTAAAGTTACAACTAGACCTGATTGTAAGGAAGCTTATTGGAAAGAAAGGTTTATTGCAGGATTACCTAAGTTATTTGCTGAACGAATAAGAAATAGATTAAGTAATGATTTCAATAATATGATTCCATATAAAGAATTAACATATGGAGAAATCATTAGTTATATTAATCAAGAAGGATTGAATATATGTTCTGAATTAAAACTTAAACATCAGATTAAGAAAGAAGGAATAAGTAGTAAAAAAGAATTAGGAAATTTCTGTGAACAATATGGTTACGAACCATTAAAATTACCTCAAACTAGTTCTAAAAGAATAACAAAAGAAAACAAGTACAAAAGATATAGAAAACCAAGTAAAAAATATAGAGCATATGAAAATAATAAAACATACGATAAAAGAAAAGGAAATTATAAAAAACATAAAAAGGTCTCATTTAATAAAGAAAATAATTATAAAGACACTATAATATGTTATAAATGTGGAAAACAAGGTCATACATCAAAAAATTGTTATACTAAGAAAAGAATCAATGAATTAAATATTTTTGATAAACTTAAGAGTCAAATTATGAAAATAATGATAAATGATGAAAGTGATATATCAGATTATGAAGAAGATGATTTAAACATATTAGAAGATGAATCTACTAGTGATAATGAATCAGAAGTATGTGAATGTGTAGGAAATTGTACATGTGATTACAAAGAAATAAATACTATAAATGAAGACAAACAATACGAAATAAACACTATAGATAAAGATGATGATGAGATAACATCATTAATTGATCTTGTAGATAAAATAAAAGATCCTAACACAAGAAAGATATATTATGATAAGTTAAAAGAAAAATTAGGAAAAACCAAAGTTATTGAAGAAAACAACATACAGATTTACAATTTTGATGAAATATGCAAAAGATTTAAAAATACAAAACCAATCACTATTAATGATTTACAAATAGGTCTTTCTACTAATATATTAAATAAAAAAATAACATTTGAATTTATAACCCCAGTAAAAGTTAGAGAAGTAAATATGTTAGAAAATAAAAAGAAGCATATAAAGCATTTAGTAAATGAAATAAATAGTATAAGAATCACCAATCAACTACAAGATAATCATATACAAAACAGAGTTAAGCATTTAGAAGAAAAATTCAAAAATAATGTTTGTGCTACTACACCTAACGCTTTTTGGAAAAGAAAGCAACATATTATTAAATTACCTTATATCAAAGATTTTAATGAAAAAGATATACCTACAAAATCAAAATCTATACATATGTCTCAAGAACTAGAAGCTCATTGTAAAAAATAAATACAAGAATTATTAGAGAAGAAATTAATAAGATCTTCTAAGTCTCCATGGTCATGCTCAGCCTTTTATGTAATGAATCAAGCTGAAATTGAAAGAGGAGCACCAAGATTAGTTATAAACTACAAACCCTTAAACAAAGTATTAGAATGGATTAGATATCCAATACCAAATAAAAGAGATTTATTAAAGAAATTATATGATTCAAATATATTTTTAAAGTTTGATATGAAATCAGGATTCTGGCAGATTCAAATAGATGAAAAAGATAAGTATAAAACATGGTTTAATGTACCTTTTGGACACTATGAATGGAACGTTATGCCTTTTGGGTTAAAAAATGCACCTTCAGAATTTCAAAATATTATGAATGATATAATTAATCCTATAAGCAATTTTGCAATAGTTTATATTGATGATGTATTAATATTTTCTAAAAATATAGATCAACATTTTAAACATTTAAATATATTTTATGATATTATATTTAAAAATGGATTAGCCGTCTCACCTACTAAAATAAGTCTTTTTAAAACAGAAATAAGATTTTTAGGACATGATATAATCCAAAGAACCATTAAACCTATAAGAAGAAGTTTAGAATTTACAGGTAAGTTTCCTGATGAAATTAAAGATAAAAAACAGTTACAAAGATTTTTAGGATGTCTAAATTATATACATGATTTCTTTAAAGATCTAGGAAGTCTTTGCAAACCACTCTATGATAGGCTTAAGAAGAATCCTAAACCATGGACAGAAGATCATACCAAGGTTGTTAGAAATATAAAAAATAAGATTAAAGAGTTACCATGTTTAAATATACCTCATCCTGATGCATATCTTATAGTAGAAACAGATGCTAGCGATATAGGTTATGGAGGTATATTAAAGCAAAGATTAAAAGATAGTAAAACAGAATCATTGGTTAGATTTTATTCAGGATCATGGAATGATACTCAAAAGAATTATTCTACTGTTAAAAAAGAAATCTTAAGCATTGTTTTAAATATTAAAAAATTCGAAGATGATCTTTATATGAAACCATTTTTACTAAGAATAGATTGCTTATCTGCCAAGTCTATTATTGAAAAAGATGTCAAAAATTTGATTTCTAAACAGATTTTCGCCAGATGGCAAGCATTATTAAGTAATTTTGATTTTACAATTGAACATATTAAAGGAGAAAATAATCATTTACCAGATTTCTTATCAAGAGAATTTTTACAGGGATGAATAATTCAGATAAAAAGATTGTTTTACCAAGACCAAGATTACCTTCTCCCTCATCTCCTTTAACCCAGACTCAAAATAGATTCATAGCTCTTACTCCTTATCCACCCACTCAAAGTTCAATAACAAGACCAACTTATTCAGAATTAGCCAGATTACAAGGAATGCCACAAAATCCAAGTCTCTATAACAGATCACCTACCACAGCTACAACATCATCTTCAAGTATACCAAGATCTCCATCTAGTAAACCAGAATTTCAGGTTAACCCAAATAAACAAGTCATCAAAATTATAGAACCCATAGAAGAACATAAATTAAGTCAAGGATTCCCATCTTTGATGGATTATATATTCCCACAGAATACAAATTTTTTACAACAATGATTACTAGACCAGAGAGTATTATGAGGCATTTCTAATTAACAGTCAATCTGTCCAAATTCGCCATAATTATAACAAAGAAGACCAAAGGAAAATAGATTTTAGCAAAGTTAAAATTATCAAAGTTTTATCACCAGAAGATTGGGGCAATAAACCATTTACAAATAAAGTCTTATCATGTTATCCAGATTATCCAGGATATAACTATTATTATTATATAGAAGCTTGGAATAAAGCATTTCTATTAAAAGCCCATTTACATACATGGTTTTTCCATTTCTCTAAAGAATTTTCTTTGAAGTACCCAAGATGGTTTACAAAATGGTATAAAATGATGGGAATTATTCCAGAAGTTTTCCCTTCACAGGTTTTAGCAGGATATAATCAGTATAAAATTTTATTTAAACAAGAAACTGTCCCTTCGTTCGAATACTCTTTACAATTCTTTGCTATATTCAAATTACCATGGATTTTATCATTTACACATAAAAAACAAGAAGCAGAAGGGAGCTCTCCGCCACTATTGTTACGACAATTTAGTGTCAAATGGTGGAAACAGATTGAAGAAAGTCAAGCAAACAAAGAAGCGGTTATCAAATATCACAGCAGTCTTATACAAGAATCTCCAAGAATATCAATATCTACTACAAAATTTCCAATGACGAATATGGATATTGCAAAAAAGATTAAAGAATGTGAAAATAAGCAGGAGCTAGAAAGACTCATCAACGAGATCAGAAGATCTCCAACACCTAGTGAAGACCTATTCCAAGATTCACAAGACCCTTATGATGATTATAAGATATTAGATGATTAAAATGTAATAATTTAGTATAAAGATTTATTCTAGAAAAACAGATGTAAGCAGTGACAAATATAAAAGAAGACGTAAGTAGTGACATTAAAAGGCATTATAAAAGAAGATTTCAAAAGATGATTGAAGACAGATCACCCACGATAAAAAGAAGACCATTATCAAAAAAAGACAAAAGGACAATTGTGCCCTTAAAGAAAAGAATTATTGAAGACTTAACTGGCATCTACCGGTTACCAAAGAAATCAAGACCTTACCAAGACACTATAAAAGAAGAGGAAATCAATCATATTAGGCAGACTTCATTTTATGAAGAAAAAACCAACACTTATATTATCTACTTCCAGATGTTCCAAAATCCTAGATTTTCAAATTATTGTATCACCAGAACCTCTAGATCAGACGAATCCTTGTATCCTTGAACAAGAGTATATTAATAAAGATTTTATTAATCAAGGTATAATTTTATAAAGATTTCTGTTATGAATTATTTAAATTTTCTCGATTTCCTATTAATCATTACAAATTTAATTCTGTTAATTGAAATACTTATGTTTATGATATATTGTATTATTCGAATAGAACTTTTCATTATTTATTTTTCTATAAACTAATTTTGATCTAATTACCATTGATCCTGTCCCCAATCAAGAATTAGTCAAGGAACTATTTGCATATCAACATGCTTTATACACAGCAAAAGAATACAATCATCAACTACTACAAGCTTAACTCATAGCTAGTAGACCTTGGTATATAAGGGCATGGGATGTCATGTGTTACCTAGTTCATAAGGTGTATGATTTTGGTCGTTACATACGTTGGGGATATAAGAGGTTTTGTGTGTGGTTCCACTTCATACCTTTCTTTAGAGACTATCTGGGTCACCCTTTCCATCCACATGTTCCTATCTATTCAACATGGATTGCACACTAGTATGCACCACCAGTAAACGACTAGAAGGCACACCTATTCCGGGAGTATCTAATGGCTTTGTGCGTTATTAGGAGAGGGTATTCCTATCAACTAATACATGTGTATTATTTTGTTTGTTTAAGAATGCATGCCTATATCTATTACAACCTTGTCTATATATAGGAGGGGAAAAGTGAAGTCGCATGTCTTCTATGTGAAGCTTTAATAAAGTACAACCAATCACTCATGTACTTTTTGAATTCCTTTTAGCTTTTTTGCTTTTAGGAAGTTCCCACAATAGCATTAGGTCTTCATTTAGAGATAGTTTTCAGGGAGTCAGTAAGTTATTGTCATCACTCACTGACTCCATCATCTTGATCCTGGTTCTTTTCTTCACTTACTGAGATCCGCTTTAGGTTGTGATGAGTCATTCTTTCAGGCTCTAAAGAACTTCATGAGGATGACTCCATAAACTTATTGACGTTTAAAGACTTGTTTTATACTTAGGATACTTTACATCCAAATTATGTACAAAGGACAATTGGATACCGAGTTGGTCAAACTATCCCCTCTTATTTAGATAGAAAAATAGCCTAAGTTAATCAGTAGTAAGTGAACATAATGGCTTCTTACATACTGAATTACAAAAAAATGCAAGAAGCTCGATCCTTTGTTGTAGACATTGCTGAAGTTCTTCAGTCTTCTTGAAGGTTTAGTTTAGTTCTTATTGTTCAAAACTGGGGTCCTCTGACTGGTTTAGTGCCTAGATTCAGTTTTAAAGACTGAGTTCAGTGACTGGTTCAGTTTCAGTCACTAGGTTCCAGTGACCAATCCAACGACCGGTTTAACGCCCACGTTTAGTTTCACTGAACTGAAGGTTCAGATCAGGCCTGTGGGTTCAGACCTGGGTTTAGTGATAAGGGTTCGTGATTAGGGTTTATTGACTGGGTTGAGGGTTTAGACTTGATGATTCTGATATGGGGGTCCAGATTATGTTTGGGGGTTCAGATCCTTGAAGTTTGTTGATCGGTTCATATCTGAGGTTCATATTTAGTGACAAGGAGTTTAGATCTGAGGGTTCAGTTTTGCGAGTTTAGTGTGGGGGTCAGATATGGTAGTTCAGTCCCTACAGATCAGTTTGGGGTTCAATTTTAGATTTCAGCTTTGTGGGGGTTTAGTTTTGAGTTTAGTTTTTATTTGTTTAAATACTGAACTACATACTCCACATTAATCAGTTTCTCTTAGCTATAGTACACCCAAAACTATAGCACTGTCACCAAAACCATTTTAATCTGATACACCCTAGACACCATTGTAGATCTGATTATGTTATGTTTTTTGTTTATGAGACCTATAAACATTTGGAAATATTCCCTTAAACTTTCATAGGGTTTCTTGAGTATTTGATAATGAACCACCACCGATACTTGTCATGGTTGTTGTTGTTGTTGGTTGATAATCCGTTTCTTGTTCTTTAACCACCACCCCTGCTTGGTCTTGTGACCGTGAGGGTTTGTGTGACAGCCGCGACACATTCAAGTTTTTTTATTAAGATCTTAATTTGGGATTGTTTGTGTTGGACACATTCAAGATCTTGATTTGGTTTTGGATCTTGCCACATGAAGGTTTGTTTGTGAGTGGTGGGTTTTTTTTGTTTGATGTGATTTTGTGATATTTGTTTTGTTGTTGTTTAGATCTTGATTTGAGATCTTGGGTTTTTGTTGTTTTGTGTTTGAGATTGTAGATTTGGATCTGGGTTTTTTTTATATGTGGGTCTGATTTTGGTTTGTTTGTTATTCTTTTGTGATTTCTTTGTTCTTGTTGACGTGATGTGTTTTAGAGATTTTTGTTTGATTTGTGTGTGTGATGATTTAGGTTCGTAAGTTTTGATATGGGGTAGTGACAGGATTGGGTTGTAAGGATATGGGTTTTTGTTTTTTTGTAGTATGGGGATTTGTTTTATCTTCATTTTGTGAACTTGTTTTTCTTTAGTTCGTGAAGATGTTGCTTTTTATAACACCCTGTGTTTTCAAGTCTTTGACGACGTCAATAAATGTACTATTTATTTTTATTATTGTACGTGTTTGCTTAAAATTGTAAACGTTAGGTTAAATCGCGTACGCTAAAAATTAGCGTTCAATGTAAACGGGCATCAAACAATTAAATGTTTACATCAAGCAAGGGTTATATAATTATTTTAAGGATAATTATTAACTTTATTCATTTTATTTTTATCGGATACGTAAAGTGTATACGTTTCGCGATAAATTGCGTTTAGGCACTCCCGGAACCACAAAAACTTTCCTACGCTTCAACAAATACCCACTTTTATACCCAATACATAAAAATTACATAAATATATCATATACCTCTTTGTTTTGCCGAAATTACTTGCACCATGTATAAATATATACATGAAAATTGTGATAAGTCTTACACATTGGTCAAGTTCATGCCATACCACTTTATGGCACACCATACCCCCCATCCCTACCATCCTTTGACTAATAACCATGACTAAGGCCATCCCTAGGACACCCTTATGTCTCCTTGACCAAGTAAACCTTTTATATACATACAACTAACACATATATCACTTAACACTTAGGAAAAATTCACAAAAACTTCTCTTTTGCTTCCCAATAGGCCACTGCATTCTAGCCCTTCCCACACAAATCCATACAAAATTTTCTATAACCCTTACACTTCTATATACA
>BQNB010014612.1:59303-74766 GCA_026074375.1 Tanacetum coccineum
CACACACACACACACACACACACACACACACACATATATATATATATATATATATATAGAGTTAAGATCAAATAAGAAGTTTTCTTAAAATAAGAAGGATAAAAAGTAACTATAACCACATATTCAAGATGCACCGACTTAAATTAGATGCATCTCTATAATCTTAGATGCATTATAACGCATCATAATTTTTTTGTAGCTTTTAATTAGATGCATATACGTATATTAGATGCATTTCATTTTTTATCTTGTTTTTTGTTCCTCTTCATGTGCCGAAATCATAAAAATTAATTTGCACCATCTACACATCAAATTAACTTTTGAAACTCAAAATGGTGCATCTAAATGAATAGAATTGCATCTAATGCAAGTCGTTGCATCTCAAATGTGTGATTTTAGTCACTTCTCATCACTTTTTATTTTAATTTACTTCTCATATATATATATCAAAGAATTATACCTGGTTGTTTGCGAAACAATAAGCGGGATTGAATGACAAATAAACTCTCCTAATATGAACAACACAAGAATCTCTTGGCTTTGTGTGTTATTAGGAGAGGATGTTCCTATCAACCTTGTCTATATATATGAGGGGATAAGTGAAGTCACATATCTTCTATGTGAAGCTTCAATAAAGCACAAACAACCACTCTTGTACTTTTTGACTTCCTTTTTGCTTTTTGCTTTTACAAAGTTCCTAATATCTCTAGGTCTTCATTCATAGATAGTCTCCAAGGAGTCACTCACTGACTCTATCATCCTCATTCTTTTCTTCACTTGCTAAGATCCGCCTCAGGTTGTGATGAGTCTGTTTTTTCTAAAGAACTTCTTGAGGATGACTCAATGAACTTATTGATGTACAGGGACTTGTTTTATACTTAAGATGTTTTACATTCAAATCCTATAGAAGGGACAATTAGGTATTGAGTTGGCCCACCAGTGGTATTATTTTAGTAAACAAATAAACATGTTTAAACATAAGGGCTAATGTTGAGTCGAGATAAATGTACAAGGACAAAAACGAAATATATGAACAAATTATATCATAAGTACCTCCCCTACGATATATATTTCACACACCGTACACTGCATGTTCAATGCTCTACATACATACACAGTTTACACATCCCAATGATGACGCTTAGGAAGTTTTTCCCTACCACAATTGAATCTGCGAAGAACATCACCTTACATACATTCTTCGCTAAGTATAGAAAATTAGAATGGTCAATGATAGGAACAAAATTATCGTGGTTAAAGTCAAGATCCGAACTATAATCATCAAAGTCAAAGAAATCACCATCCAAATCAAGGAAATCGCCTCTAAAGATAAAGTTGTTAAATTAACATGTCACAAGATATACCCACGGGCCGAGACGTTGGTCATTGGTGATAGAAATCCGAGTTTATCGGTATGTTTTGCTGAACGTTTTGATGATGCCAAGAATCTCACGGCTACAACGTATGACAGTTATGGTATCGTCTTTTATCCGTTACATTTATACGTTCAAATCGATATAATATATGAAGCTGTTTTTACGATTATTTTATTGATCACTGAACGAAGTTAGTTATTGTGGATTAACTAGTTTGATAATGTAGCTGATTATACATGCAATTAGTAGCTAGATTTAGATGATGTTAATTAGTTGCACAATTTTCGATCGATTTTATTCAGTTCATGTTTTGTTGATCGATGTATTGGATGATGTTAATTAGTTGCACATTTTCATAAACTTACTTGATTTGATGAAATACAAAACGGAATGTACAACGCATTATTTCGTTTTAAACCAGTTTAGTCCATTTTGATATGGATTCTTTCCATTTTAAATGAGAAGGACCGATTGGTATTGAAAGGTATCATTCGGTTCGATCGGTTTCGACATTAATTCTAATAGTCTCGAACAAGACACATCAAAACGATTAATGCAAATTCTTCGAATCTATTATTCAATATGTTTAGAACTGGTTTGTAATTAAAATTAGGATGTTATGAAATAACTATTGTACTTACATAAATATATATAGTAAATTAAAATGGATATTACAGATTAAGTTTGTGTATATGTGTATGTCGTTAAGTTTTAAACTTAATTGTAGTTCATTTCATGTGATATAAGTAATTAATACTCCTTCCGTCTTAAATAACTGTATACTGACAAAAACGCGCAGTTTAAAAAAATGTTATCATTACAGTTTTCTATTTCTTACTTTTTGACAGTTTTACCCTTAACTAACTAATTTAAAACTTCTTTAATGGTTGTAATAATAACATAAAGTAAGGGTAATATGGTAAACTCGAACTAAATTCTTTATCTATTTTTGAAAGTGGATAATTAATTTGGGAGAACATGAAATAAAAATGTGAACAATAAATATAGAATGGAGGGAGTAATCTTGGGTGCTTTAAGACCACATCTTTCGTGACAGTGCCATATGTGGTATGGATGATGATTATATCTCTGCTTTAGCTTATCTATGTAATCTGATTTTAAGCTTTGATTTTAGCTATTTCACTAATAAGGACACCGCTCCCTCTAAAGCCCAACAAACACTGGTGAGTGCCCTTTTAAGCGAAATGGTCAAGGATATAGAAGTCCACTTTGACATGACTGTGAGATAGTTTGCGATTTTTATAACAACCCAAGAATTTTTATCAAATACAAAATCAACCTATTTTATTATGATCACAAATCTACAGGAAATTTTTCACTTTATTACATTACTTGCATTGCCGATATCTCAATATGCAATGTAACTTGCATAACTAAAGTAGACGAGCTCACGCAACCTACCTATGCCAATCCTATCTTCATATATGTCAAGCAAACATCATAACATGTCAAGTCAATATCTTAATATCATTATTACAAAGTACATTACTCATATAATGTACCATTCGCAACGTTATATCAATACGGGCTTTAAACCGTTATCGTATACCTCTAAACCCTAATTCCATGAAGGGTTAATATCTAAAGTGAATGTACAAGCTACTAAAGCATATGTACAAGTAATATAACATCTCATTTGAATATACTTTCCCTCCAAAATAAGGTACAAGTCCTTTAAAGCATAATGTACAAGTCATTAATGCACGACATCTAAAATAGCCGTTTCACCTCCGTTTTCCTAAACAATCTTGTACAATCTATCAAGTACAAGTTACAAGCAAGTTATATACTTCATTTACATTCCATAATCATCCTCATTTCATAATATTTCATGAAATGAAACCCGAGCTAAATAGTAACCCATGACCTGTTTCTTCGTTTTTATCCATCATAAACCTAAACCAACACTCAAATAAGTTGCAATAACTTATTTTACAACATTACTAATCATATACAATCATCGTTTCATCATTTCATCTCAATTATACACGAAATAAATCCAAGAAACCCTAAACGTGCCCTAATTTGACTTTAGACCCGTTTACTTGTTTTTGCCCATTTTAAACCCGAACCATAAACCAAATACTGTTGTAAACCCTTAATACTAGTCCTAAAAACATTAATATGTCATTACATCATCAATGTACACGAATTATAAGCTCATAAACTCAATTCGAGCCCTAACCCGCTTTACTTTAACCCGTGACCCCTTTTCTTGCAAATTAACCCATTTTAAGCTTTCTTTTGCAAACAAGCACCTCATGACTCACCTCCTTACTTCCCATAGCAGCTTACAAGCAAGTATAAAACATTCCATGTTTACTAAAATGGCCACATCACCACCTTGTTGGCTCATTTTAGCCGCGGCCACCACAACACCCAAAACCACCTCCACAACCTTCCACCTTGCATTCTAGCCTTCCTTACTCATCTCATAGCCTCTCCACATCACCCCCCCCACCTGTCCTCAACTGGTCATTTAGCACCCTTGGCCTCTATGTTTCAAAATGGGTATAAATAGGGGTGTTATGCCCTCATTCTTACTCATCCCCTATTTCCTCCTCTATAACCCATTTCTAGCAGCAATCCTTTTCTCAAGAAGATCCTAACCTAAGAAGATCCAAGCGAAATAATCAAGAGGATTGTTTGGAGATTGAAGCCCCGGAAGAAGGAATTTCTAGGTGTACGAGTGCATTCAACCCGAAACTACCCATTCGACTCTATTTTCGATTCTTCAAGTTCAAACTCAGGTTTCTTAAAACTTATCCTAAGGTAACTACAAGTTTAGCACATGGCAAAACTAGTCCCTAAGGTTTAGAATCAAGAAAAACAATATTAAGTATACATTAATACCCCTAAAGATTAAACATATATCAAATAAAGCTCAATTGAGTTAAAATTAATCAACTCCCCTTTAATTATTTGCCCGAAACCATTAAAACTTTTTTCGATTGAAACCTTATTAATTATGAAGAAGATGATTTTGACAGTTTCTCCCCCTCAAATAATGACCCGTTTTCTATTGAAAGAGCTGTAGTCGTTATTTGATGGATCAAAATTGTCTTAGAAAAATGATGATTTGATGAATCTGAAAGATGATTATTGTAGATTTTGAAAATCAACACCCCAGAAAAATAAGATTTCTCTTATTTTGACACATAAGCGCACTGACACGTACACTTCCAGATTATAAGAAGCACGGGTTGTGATGCAAAGTAATCACAAGCCTTTGAATAAATATAAAGTAATTCATTCCTGAGAAAATTAATTCCCGTTATGAGGTCAAGTTGTCTTTTTGACGACATACTTGCCTTTAAGATGATGACCGGGTTGCTATCTGAAATAATAGCAAGCCATTTTGGCATGTTTTGAAAACTTTTGAAACTTCTGCTCGAACTTCATTTACAGCCTCGTATCATTATTGAATGACATTTCTAAGGCCGTAAATGTTATCGATTTTCAGAAGACATGCCAGAGATATATATTTTGTATATTTTTTGGATTTTTTAATTTTTTTCTTTTGTTTTTGACAAATTTTATAAAAAGGAAAATATTTTTAGATTTTTTATGTTTTCAAATGTACATATATACAGGATATGAGTTACCACCATCACTCGTCCGTTTCCTCTGCCAAATATTTCAACGTTTCTGGAGACATGCTTCTCATACCAAGCTTATCGATCAAGAAGTTAAATCTCTCTCGAGGCAATGGTTTAGTAAAGATGTCAGCCAGTTGGTATTCAGTCCAGACAAAGTATAGATCCACGATTCCATTCTCTACTTGCTCCTTTATGAAATGGTAGTGAATATCGATGTGCTTAGCTCTTGAATGTTGAACATTGTTGCAGCATAAAGCAATCCCACTCTTGTTGTCGCAGTACAGAGGAATCTTATTGAATTTAAAACCATAGTCTATTAGTTGTGAATGCATCCATAGGATTTATGAGCAACATCCAGACAAGGCAATATATTCAGCCTCTGTACTCGATATGACAGTGCTCTTTTGCTTCTTGGATGACCAGCTAACAAGTTTATCACCTAAGAACTGAGCGCTTCCCGATATACTACGTCTAGTGTCCTGACACACCGCCAACGTGATCTGCATCCTCAATGAAGGCTGTTAGTTGTACGTATCGGTATCCTCGAGTAGCCATAGACTCATTTTAAATGGTTCCATTCAGTTATCGAAAGATCTCGTTTCACCTCTTGTAAGTCTGCTTTTTCGTAGGCAAGCCCTGATACCCTGGCACATAAGCAGACAGCATGGTTAAGGTCAGGTCTACTGGATGTAAGATACATTATCTAATCATGTCACAGTAAAGTGTAGCATCAACGTATATAGAGGTGTTTGGTTGTGAGGTTTATAAGGATCTTAAATCCAGGAATATTCTTCTTATGAGAGACTCTCAACAAGCTCTGATACCACTTGTTGGATCCCACTCTAGATAGATCTTTACTGCCTGTTAAGGATGGTGATTAACCTATGTAATCACAAGCTAATCACAAGAGAGACTCTTGCTTTGAAAAGCTAATGTCTACGCGGAATATAGACACAACTAATAAGAAGAACAGGACTAATAAAAACTAAAAGATCCTTCTATGGATTTCTATTAATGAATAAGTAGAATAGAATTGTGTTTTCTGAATTTCTTACAATTCCCTAAGCCGTGGGTTTTTATAGAGGTGAAACCCTAAACGGCATTTACTCAAAACGCGTGAGAATAATATGCATGACTATCCCTAATTTATCTCATGCATATCCTCATCTCTAACTAACTAAAATCTTATCCTGGAATAACTATTTGACTCTACCAGGACTAAGTACTCTACCAGTAGGAACTAGATTTAGCCTATCGGGACTAACTATGATAATAACCTTACCAGCAGGAACTACATACCTGCCAGCAGGAACTACTACTTTACCAGTAGGAACTACATACCTACTAGTAGAAACTAAGTATTACAATTATTCCTAACACTTATTGTCTGAATCCTTGAGCAACTAGTCGAGCCTTATTCTTTAGTACCCTGCCAGATTCATCTGTTTTGACCTTATAAATCCATTTGAGTTTGATCAAGAACACGTTGTCTGGACATGGACCAATTCCCAAACTTCAAGTCTTTCAAATTCATGAATTTCTTCTTGCATTGCATCAATCCATGACGGTTCGGTCATTGCTTGTTTGAAGTTCTTTGGTTCTACTGAAGTTAGGAAGGCATCAAAATAACACCACATGGCGTCAGTGTGTAGTTGTTTTCTGGTGGAGACAGAACGAGAAGGATCACCGATCACGTTTGCTATAGGATGATCCTTAGTCCATCTACCAATGTGTTCCAATAGAGTGTGGAGTTGTCTCACATTAGATGATGATCCATGAGAAGTCGAGTCTTCATTAGGAGATTCATTAAGAGGATCATCATGAAATGTTGGTGTTTTTGGTGATTCTTCAAAACCTTGAGAAATGATTGGAGAATGTTCTTGTTCTTGTGATGAGGGAATACTTGTTGATGGAGCATCCTGATCAATGGAAGTTGACACAGGAGATTCAGCTAATACTTCAGCTCTTGGAGCGGCAGCTTCTTGAACTGGAGATATAGCAATTGGTGGAGGGTTAAAGTATTCATCGAACATTGGTTGAAACAAACGATCCCAGTCATCTCTTATTGGTGGAATACAAGGTTGTTGAGAAACAGGGTTTGATACGAGTCCTGTACTGGATGTAGCAGGAGTCATATATTGAAAAGTAATATTATCTTGGGTACATAAATAAAACCCCCCATTAATAAAACTTAGGTTGGGTACAATCGATTCTTCTAACTCAGAGGTACCCTACTGTTCTAATTATAGCAAATCTTATAAAAAATTATTGAATGATTATCAAACTGAAAGAGATAATTTTCAAAGAGCTAGGTTAGAAATTCAGGGATACCAATTAAGCTTAGAATCATTAGAGGTCATAATTAGAACACATGAAAAGAATGAATAACGCATGGGGTGTTAAATATGAGACAGATGGAGTTTGATCTTAAAAATGAGGGACTGGAAATGAGGGGAAAACAAAAAGAATTGGTATGTCATAAAAGAAAGAGATAAATTGAAATAAAACCTTTGTGAATATGGAGCAATGCTACCTCTATTGCAAAATGAAATCCTGAATAAACAAAAAGTTGTGTTGATTAAAATATGTATAGGTTTTAGGAGTTGAATATAGTTAGTATGAAGAAAAGTAAACAATTCATCTGGGGATGAAACTTTGACTGGTCTTTTGTATGAAAATTTCAAAAGAGAAAAGGCATACAAAGCAGTACCTCTACCCACAGGTATAATTATTCCACCTAGGGCAGATGTTGCCTTTACAGATGAGCTAGCAATCAGGAATAAGGTGATTAACTCAGAGTCTAGTGGAACAGATCAGGTATCTTGTGAATCTAAAAACAAAGAAGACTTAATCAAAAACAAAGAACAAACCCATAATACTGTTAAGTCTAACACTGATAGAAACAAGGTCATTATTAAAGATTGGGTTGATAGTGATGATGAAGAGATTCCACTAGGATTTCTTGTAGGATTGATGTACTCTAATATATTGAACCTTTCACTTGTAAAGGATATTACTACCTTGAATAAATCCAAGATAATAACAGTGAAACACTGACACAGAATACTATCAACTATGCGGAATCTAATTGATAATATTAAGAAGAACACACAACAATAATCAAAAGATTACTTTTATTATCACACCTTGAACCTGCCTAACTTTGCAGATCCCTAAACACTAATAACACTAATCGCTAATACTTTTTCTAAGACTTGTTCTCTATCACGTACTAGTTCTCTTCTATGCCTTCCTAGGGGTCCTTTTATAGACTTCAAGGATAACCCTATTGGGATTACAACTTGTCATTCTTATCTTCTCCTAATACAACTCATCATGTTTATCTTCTCCTAAAACAATCCTTCTAAAACTCTAAAACTGTTATAAGCAGTACTTCGATAAAACTAACAGTACTTTCAATAACTAACAGTACCTTAGTATAACAAACAGTACTTTGGTATAACTGACAATACTTTGTTATCTGTCAATAGTACCTTACAATATTTCATAACAATCCTCCCCTAACTTGATGTCAACTTGCTTAACTTCAAGTTTCTCCAGATTAAGCTTCTTGTTAAGATCTTTCCAATCTTCTTCCATGTACTTCTTGTATCTTTATCTTTGATAAACTTCTTGATAAGTTAAGTATTCAAACACACCTAGTCAGTACCTTATCTTCATTACTTCAAATCTTTGAACTCTTGAGTTAACTTTCTTTGATTTTGTTCTTGATTTCTGATATGAAGATGTGTTTGAGCTTCTATGATCTTTAAGTCTTTATCAGCATCATCCTTGAATCCTTATTTAACAGCAACTGGCCACCACAGGAACATAAATGGATTTTATGAGCCTTTACCAAGTAGCCATCCTTCTTGGTAGTCAGTCATTGTACCTAGAATCAGGTAAACTCCATAGAGGACTGAAACCATTTCAACTACTAGAAAACATGGAAATCTAGGTGTGTTGAAAACCTCGAATGTTTCTGGGTAAACTATCAAAACCAAGACCGGAATTTGTCATGTCTTTACATGTAGCCATTGCTCAGGACTAGTCATCTCTTAGTAATTATAAACATTGGTGAGTGAGATCCCATATATGTTTTGAGCTTAAAAAATCAAAGCTACAAAGGATTGAGTTCTCTTTACCAAAATCCGTTTTCTCTGGAGTAGCCAATACTTCAGTGCAATACCATGGTGTATTGAGCACCATACAATTTTGGTAAATTATCAACCATCAACAGATTTGAGATGTCTTTACCAAAACTGTTTGATTTGGACTAGTCAATTCTTATGTCTGCTAGACATGGTGAATTGATTACCATTTGCTGTGTGGTGGTTAACCAGCACTCAATCCTTTAAAATAGTTTTATTTTTCATCAATCATTTATTTTACTCTTTTATCAAAAACCAAGCTGACAGTACTTTTCTAACAAAGTACTTCTAGTATTTATCTTTTTTATTTACCAAAAACATAAGTTAATTTTATTAAAAACATATTTGATAAATTAGATACCATACCAGAATCATTCTTCTTCTCTCTCTAAATCCTCCTTTTGCTTCATCACAAACCTTATTACATTCAAAGCATCCTCTATTTCCTCTTGAACTTCTAACTTATGCTCTAACATTTTTTGTATAAGCTCTCTTGTAAGTGGATACCTTTGTTCTACCAACATATGTATCATCATCCCATTCTCCAGTTCCAGTATATGCACCCCTATGGACTCATACAATCTCCATCTTCTGATTTCCCATTCAGTCTGATCTCTTCATAGTTCATCATCACTTTCTTCGGTTGTTTCCATCATAGTTGTTAGATCTCCATGTAATATCAAACCTAAGCCAGTTGGAGGAATATGTTCATAGTACTCTATTACCAATATATGCAAGTGATGCAAGTCTTGTCTGTCCAATATATGCAAAACTTCATTAAGAGTGTTGAATGCTCTTATATGCCCATTGGCTCTTTGAACAACAATATATTTGTTAGCCTTATTTTTATATAAGTCGAACAAGAATGTTATCGGTCTTATTAGTCGTAATTAGTCTTGTTAAGTAATAGGCTAGTCGGGTTCAACAGGCTTGGTTTGTAATCTAATATTGTCCGTGTTTCGGGCTCAAAGCCTAAGATATGCCAAGCCCGACCCATGTAGAAAGCCCATACGCCTACTAGTTGGCATTGGGTATAAATAGAACCCTCTCCACACATGGAGAAGGTGTTGGTTACCATTTGCATAATTTGTGTGTGTGTGTGTAATCTTCCATCTCTAGTTTCTCTCTAATAAATCTTCCAACTTTTCTCTTATCTCTTTTCTACCTTTTTGCTTATTGGTATAGCTTATGTCGTGAAATGGATTAAGCTTTTGGGATAACATTTGGTATCAGAGCCACGGGGTGGGTTTAGTGATAAGTTTTTAAAAAAAAAAAAAAATTACATGGTCACGTGGGCCTTAGGCAAATAGTGGAGATATGTTTCATCATTTTTTTTAAAAAGTTTGTTTATCTTCTTCTTTCACAGTTTTTTTTCTTTCGTGACTTCTTTGTGGTCTAAATTTTTTTTCCTTTCGTTCAAGCTTTTTATTAGCTTATTATAGCTTAATCTTTCGTGGCTTATTTGTGTTAAAAGTGCTTATTACAAGCTTTCGGTTAGCTTATTTCTAGTGAGGATCGAACTAGTGAGGATCGAACAAGTGAGCATCGAACTAGTGAGACCATCGAACTAGTGAGACCATCGAACTAGTGAAGATCGAACTAGAGTGAACCGAACGAGTGGTTTTTTCTATTTGGATCGAACGAGTGTATTTCTGTTTGGACCGAACGAGCTTACTCCTTCAAGGATCGAACGAGTTTATTTCTATTTGGATCGAACGAGTGTATTTCTGTTTGGACCGAACGAGTAATTTTCCTTTTGGGATCGAACGAGTGACATCAACAAGGACCGAACGAGTCCAAGTGTTTCATAGAACCGATCGAGTGTACTCTTTGAATGAACCGAACGAGTTCATTTTCTTGTTGAGCCGATCGAGTTTCATCTTAACAAGGACCGAACCAGTGTCAAATCTTAAGAACCGAACGAGTATCAATATAAAGGACCGAACGAGCAAGATTTTTGAGGACCCAACGAGTGGAACACAAAAAATCTTAACGTTTTAACAAATTTTTGGTTTTCAGTTTCGAGTATCGGTAAACTACGGGACGTTTAACTTATACCGTTGCGATCGCGGTCTATGGGGCTTTACTGTCTATCGATGGATGTCAAAAGTTGCATTTTTTATATGGCAACATCACAGAAGAGGTGTATGTAAAACAGCCTCCAGGTTTTGAAGATCCTGCTCATCCAAACAAGGTCTACAGAGTAGTCAAGGCACTTTATGCCTACATAAGCCCAAAGAGACATGGAATGAAATACTTTCCACTTTTTCTTTTGAAAAATGGTTAAGGAGATGGGCTATTGATAAAACTTGTTTATAAAGAAGGATAGAGAGATATCAGGTTGTAAAGGTTTATGTAGATGATATTATTTTTGGATCTACCAAGACTTCTATGGTGAAGGATTTTGAAGACCTTATGCAAAAGGAATTCAAAATGAGTTCAATGGGAGAACTCACTTTCTTTTTGGGGCTTCAAGTCAAGCAAACTACTGCTGGTATTTTTCTAAGTCAAGACAAATATGTAAAAGACATTCTCAACAAATTTGACTTTAGAACCATTAAGCCAGCATCTACCCCAATTGAAGCTCATAAATCTCTAGTAAAAGATGAAGAAGGTGAAGATGTTGATGTACATCTTTATAGGTCTATGATTGTTGTCTCATGTATTAAACTGCTTCAAGTCAGACATAACGTTTGCTGTTTGTCTGTCGTGCCGATTCAAGCACTCAAAGGTTTTCTCACCATTGATGTCTGTCAATAAGGATCTTTAGGTACTCAAACATCAACCAAAATTGGGTCTATGGTATCCTAAGGACTCTCCTTTCCATTTAGAAGCTTTTTCAGACAGTGACTATGTTGGGGACAATCATGATAGAAGATCAACTTCAGGAGGATGTCAATATCTTAGAGTAAGTGGGTCTTTGGCAATGCAAGAAACAAACAATTGTGGCTTATCATCTACAAGAGGCGAATATGTTAGCAGCTGCAAGTTTTGTGTCAGGTACTTTGAATGCAAAATCAACTCTTGATTATGGATTTAACTTTATGAACATTGAAATCCATATAGCACAATCGAGCAGTACCATATGCATTTATATGAGGAATTCCTGATTCTTCACTCAAGACCAAGGCTTAATTCAGATTCGACATCACTTATTCGAGATGTTATGAGCGAGGCTCATTATGTGGTCAGGTTCATATGATGGACAATGTAGCAGATTTACTCACCAAAGGCTTTGACTTGGCAAGATTTAACTTTTTGGTGGTAACTATTGGGATGATGAACCCATAGCTACATTTGAGGGGAGGATCACATGTAAAGTACTGGTGTACAAGTGAAGTACTTATTTTGGTTTAGAATAGGATCTTTGGAAGCACTTAGCTACATTTGAGGGGAGGATTTGTAATGATTGTTTCAGAGTGTTAATGATTTGAAGAGATATTTTGCAAAATTACAGGGTTGTGGTTGACAAATTTGCGTTGGAAGTCTTTTTAAGTTGAAAGTACTGCTTAGCCAACTCAAAGTACTGCCTGTCTTAGAAAGTACTGCTTAGACAACTAAGTACTGTTCTAACGTATCACTCCGGTCAATGTCAAACATACGTTATTGCTGCTAATATACCGTTATTATACAACGGTAACTTTATAGTTATCCAACGCATCTAGAAAAATTCAACTGATTGCATTTTTCTTTCATTTATCTCTTTTCATTCACAAACTTTTTAATTACAACCTCGATGTATACACATCATTTATATCCTATGGCACAATATTCGCACTTGTAACACAAAACACCAACATGATTGCTAGTTGTGTGGAGAGACTGAAACATAATGCGATTTTCATCAATTCATTGATTATCTTGCTGGTTTGCTCCTTAATATCGTTTGTTAGTTGGATCCTGATCTATCGGTCTTTGGCTTCAACAATTGTTGGGCTACCGCCATTCTCAGAGTGATCAATTGAAGTACCTCATATTCGCGCCACGTAGTGGAAAGAAGGTTTTGATTTCAGAGGAAACCATTGGGTTGATCTTCTTCTTTGATGATGCGCTGGTGTGATTGTTTTCCAAAGCAGGTTATTGGGACTCTATCAGAGATATCGGGCTTGAGGGTAATTTAGCACAACTTACTTTCTCTAAACCTTTATTTAGCCCTCAGTGGAAGTATTTAGTTCATGTATTACTTCACTGTCTCAGTCCTAAGAGTACATCATGGGAACAATTTGGGACTAACATCGCATCTGCTCTAGTAGGATTAGCCACAAACCAAAAGTTCAATTTCTCTTTGATGATTATGAATGGAATGCTAGGACATATTTCCAATGGTACACCTTTTATTATGTATCTAGATTTATTCAACTGTTTTTGAACAAACAAACTAGAGGGAGTAACCAGACCTACGAATTTTCTACCATCAGTTACTCTTCCCTCTAAGGTCTTTACCTTTATGAGAAAGAATAGTCCTAAGTTCTCAGGTAGGATTACACCTTTGACTCCACCCATGTTAGAGGTAGTTACAGCATTAGCAGCAGAGGAAGCACAAAGTGAGAGCACTCATTCATATCAAAGTTGTCCCGCCACCGATGGCAATGTTTATCATGACAACATTCAAGCTTACGTTTTTCAGCCGCCGCGGCTAATTTCATCAAGGGTAATTACCAGTGCCCGACCTCCCATGGTTGCCCTAACCAAATTTGACTCCCGTTTTCCTCCTATGGCAAAGCCATCAAACAACCAAAAATCGAGGGATAAATTTCAATCAAAATCGAGGAAATCCAATTTTAACCAACATATCGGGGGTTGTGTAATAATTTCAAGTTCAGGACCAATTTATCAACCCCAGTTTAATCAACCCCGCTCTATCAAGTCCTATTTACAAGCTCTCGATTCCTCAGGAACTAAGTGTTGTCTAAGACAATTTTGATAGCTACGTAAAAGGCTAATGATGCGTTATGAGGAATAATGCAAATCCAAAATCAAGTTTTGCCAAATCCAGTTCAAAACCTGCAAGATCAACTTGAACTATCTTGGCTACTTCATAATCAAGGTTGGAGAAGCATGCTAGGTAACTTTATCAAAATGATAAGCCTCTACTTCGGCTCGGGAAACTCTCCCAAGTAACACCTTACCAACCGAAGGAAGTTTGAAAGGTATCATCCACTCGAAGTGGTGTTGCATAATCAAGGGACCCGCGATTCCTTCTACTTCATCTTCTCCTTAAAAGTATGAATCGGATACCGAGGTTATAAAGGGATACGATGCTTCTGTGTCTAATTAACAAATGCACCGAACACTTTCCAACCTCCGGTGGTAGTTCAAGTCCAATGTCAAAATCCAACTTCCGAAGCCAGTTATTGATCCCGTTAGTGCTCCAAGGCCTAACCAACAAACATCGATTCCGTTTCCTTCAGAAGAAATGATGAAAGGCGCCGTGAAAAAGCTAACGATCAAATTGAGAATTTTATACGAAAATCCTCTTAGAGATTTGAGTTCCGATATTAGCTTTAAGGATATGCTTGACCCTTATGCCAAATTTGCCGTGACTCTATAAAACTTTAATCAGAAAACAAAGACGAAGTTGAGTGAATGGATTAGAACTCATTGTTGAACGAGAAAGTGCCACAGGCGGTCATCCTAAACAAGTTACCGAAAAAACTTGGAGACCCTGGCCGATTTCTTATTCTATGTGAATTTTCTGGGATTAATACATGCAACGCCTTGGCCGATCTCAGCGCAAGCATTAATCTTATGCCATATTCCGTCTGGAAAGATCTTTCTCTTCCCGAACTAACCTCAACTTGTATGACGCTAGAGCTAGCGGACCGTTCAATCACTGAACCAATCGGTATAGCTAAAGACGTCCGTTTGATGGTGGGAAAGTTCCAGTTTCCAACAGATTTTGTGGTCGTAGATTTTGAACCAGACCCCCCGAGAACCTCTAATTCTCGGGAGAAGTTTCTTAAAGACCAGTCGTGCATTGATAGATGTTTACGAAGGTGAAATAACCCTTCGTGTTGGCACCAAACTTCGAGATACACGGCTAATTACAATCATATGACGGCGAACCGAATCGACGTCATTGAATTAGCAAGTGAAGAATACTCGCAAGAAGTTCTAGGTTTTTCTGATTCAGTTGCATACGGTAATCCCTCTTCGGATTACGATCCAATTGTTTCAAATTCTTCACCAACACTAACTCCTTTCGGGAATAGTGATTTTCTCCTTCTTGAAGAAGCAAATGCTTTTATAGCTATCGATGATGAGTCAATTTCACGAGAAATTGATGCTACTTACTATGATCCGGAAGGTGACATTC
>BQNB010014613.1:0-50000 GCA_026074375.1 Tanacetum coccineum
TGAGTTTGATGAATCTGATACACATGTGTTAGAAAGACTCAGTACTTCAGCTAGAAATCCTATCAAGGAGATTCTTCTTAAATTGAATCTACTTGATCACAGGTCGATCCTCACGGATTCGAAGGTTACTCCAACCAAACACAGGCGAATGACTGTTTTAATGCAGGATACTTAAAGATGGAGGTGAAGGTACCTGATTCCAGCTGACTCACAAGATTCATAACCACATGCTCATACCCGACCGACAACCATAAAGGCATCATGAAAGCTCAAGTACATGTTTCAAGACTTTCGCTACTCTGATACCGTACGTCTTTCTTGAAGTGACAAAGTATTAAAGTCAAAGAATTTCAAAGAAGTTTCTGTCACTCTGACACCGAACGTCTTTCTCGAAGTGACAAAGTGTTAAAGTTAAAGAATTTCAAGAAAGATGCAACATTAAAGCTTTTCAAGTCAACAAATCAAGAAAGGTATGAGCATGTCGGTCCAGAAGTCACAAGTTCACAAGATGGCAATGTTTACAGGATGACGAAATGAGATTATACTTGGTTGATGATCTCAAGGTGTTCAAGATCACATTCAAGTCAAGATAAGGAAACAAGCTCAAACCTAAAGTCAATGATCACTACATCAAATCACAAGTTAATGATTGAAATTAAATGAGCTCAAGACTAAAGATAAAGCATAGTATGCTAGGTTAACCTCCCTTAGGGGGAGATTGTTAGGAACACGAAAGTGTCGGTCACTTCCATAGATAACAGTCGTTAGCTCGTTAAGTAAATTTTGGAAACTTACATAGTTAGTTAGCTAAAAGCCCATGGATAAACCCATGAAGGCCCAAGCCCATGATCTATTGTAAGTATATAAACACCTCTCCATGCCTTGGAGAGGTGGTTGGCTGGTTGTATTTTTTACATAGTTAATGCATTTCTTTTCTCTTACTTTCTCTCAATAGAAATACTCCCTTCCTTCCCACTTTCTTTCTCTAGTTCTTGTTGTTAAAGATTACTTATATTCTTCACTATCCTTGAGCCTTTCGATTCTTTAATCATCGAATTTATGTAGTCATACCTGCTTGACTACACTTTATTCCATGATGCTTTCACTTCAACCGAATTTCTCTGAATTACTCTCCAACCGACTATGAGACTCGAAGTGATGTGTATTTCTATTGTTCAAATGCTAATTGGTCTTACGCTTTTTTTTGGCTTATGATGACAACAACTACATTTACTCTTCGTGGTCAATAGAGGATGTCACCCTCATAACGCTTTACTAACCCTATTCACTTTATTTGTCATAATGTAAGATCTTTCCTGTAAAAAATGTACACAAGACTCGTGTGGTCTGTGTAAATAAGACATTATGTACCATACAAGTATTGTCTTGATGATTTCACTACAAGTCTACGACTGCCAAGTCCATGGCGTGAGTTGGATATCTCTCCTTATTTCTTCTATTGCTTTAAGGAATAACCAATAACCTTCTTTTGTCACGTCGGTGCACAACCAAGACCATTCTTGGTGCGTCACATATTTCGACAAAACCCTATGTGCCTCTAAGATCTACCTTAACTCTATCACCACTTACTACATGGCTTAAGGAGCATACTATGAACGTACATACCACCCTTACTAGCGACTCTTGCAATTACTTCATCAGTTTTTGTATCCATGGTGTAACCATTCGATCATGCGTTGTCCCTAACAAATCATCATAGAATGTAGCAGAACATCTCTTCATGATAAGCACATCCAGAAACTCATTCTTTTTCATTCTTTGTAGTTATTACATACACCAATTAAGCTAAACAACCTTTTTTCACACATTAGGTAACCTTCATAATGTATACTATTCTTAAATCACAACTTCTTTGATCGGCGTAGACGATGATCGTTCATTCATACAGAAATGCAGCTTTGATAATCTTCCTAGCACAACTGATTCTTGCCTCAAGTTTGGCCAACAATTCCATACCCATTTACCACAACAAATCTACCAAACGTAACAGAAACTAATTTCACAAAAAAACTTTTCCAACAATGTTAATAGATATAATCATCAATAATTTCTTTTATTACCAAATGTTCTACATCCACTAATTCTACAACCAGCGCTCTACCTAATTTCTAAGAGTTATGATTCATAATAGCTAATACATCCATATATACAAATCACCTAGTTGACATCTAATTCAAGCATGAGCAAGTATGTTATATTAGAAATGTACTGAAAACAACAACGAGTTGACATCTAATTCAAGCATGAGCAAGTATGTTATATTAGAAATGTACTGAAAACAACAACGAGTGTCTTCCTTTGTTTCTTCATCAGACATCCTGAAAGCTCAGCCTTTTGCCTTGGGTACTTCATTTTTTTTCTTTTTAGTTTGACCCTTACGATAATAACCCATTTAACCACCCACTTTATTTTGACAAGTACATCGGCTTTACGGTGTCCATTAGAACCATAACTTCCATAAGTAAACTATACGTGTGATGCAGGATGCGTAAAGACTTCATAGGAAGTTTTACAATCCCCTAGGCAAAGTACCTAACCGTTGTAGTGTAGTAAGGCAAGACTTGGGGGTTGTTATCGTTATCTAGGGGAATAGGCTGGGAAGGCTCGAACAGAATCTAACAGAGGTCTACGGGGTTGAGAGAAGATTCTTTTTGTATCTTTATTTTATAGAAAACATGTAAAATCATATGTTTGAGAGGTTGGTTTGTTTTATCTAATTAAACTAATAATAATAAAATAAGTCTAAACTACTTTGGTGATAACTATATGATAAACGAACGTATTTACTTAATCATGCACTACTCCTCAGATTGCTTCTCCTAATCCTGTTGCTTTGTCACACTTGTGATGATCTGTGTAAGTATTTCCTAAGTCATGAACGAATTACACGAACCCGCCGTCTATGTAATATTCCGTTAAGGCAATGCATACATAAGGTAGTATAAAGACTATTATAAGGCCCATAAGAGTATATTACATCCAATTGAAATATTTTAAGAGGGATCAACCATATTAGGGGTAAGGTAGTATGACGACTATTACCAATGGTATCCTTTCTACACACTCGCGTTTCCCTAGACGTCTATGCCAATTTAATATCTTATGGCTAGTTTTCTAAAGCCTAACGCACACATCCATCGCAAGAAGCAACATTAAAAGGATCTACAATCTAAGTTTCATGCAATCATAAGTAAATACTAATAGATCTAGACTTGCATGGCAAATAAAGAAGAAGAACAAGAATCTATCACAAAACACATAGACATATTAAGTGATAAGGGATAAATGAACTTCATTTGATTAAATCATGCAGTTAAGGCTATTACAAGAGGGTTTTGACACCCTAAAAACAAGCCTAAAGTCTGCTAAAATCGTCTTCTAAAACTAGGGTTCATCTCCTAAAAGTTACACACCTAAAACCCTAAAAGCGGATTTGTATATATAAGAAAACAAGCGTGACGGCGTCGCTTTATGTTTCTGACGCCGTCGTGCCGCTATGGTCTTCTAGGGTTTCTTTAAGTCGGCTTTGTTCTGACACCGTCCCTTGATAACTTTGACACCGTCACTTGTAATTGGCGACGCTGTCTCCACGCACTGTATGCTTTTTCTTCAAGATAGTTGGTGTAGAGTCGTAGTCTTGTCCGTTTCTTCTCCAATTGCGTCCGAGTCACATGTATTTCCTCCAAAAGCCATCCAAATGCTAAAAACACAAAAACAAATGAATAAGCATATAATCTGGGCATATTTGCATGATTTAGGGGGTTAAATGACTCAAAAAAGTGGTAAAATGACACATCAACAAATACCTCTACACTTGGGATTTGCTTGTGTGACACCTGTAAAAATTCAGGTTTTACTTTTTACCATTTAGGTTTAACTACTTACCGTAAAACTATCAAATTACCACTTAATCTCAAAAGGAAGTTATCCTAGGAGTGATATACAATATTATAGGCTATAGAGAGCCTAAGTACAATGTAAACGTCATTAATATTGCATTATTTAGTCTAAAGGGATACTTTAGAGCCTATTAGCAATACGATCATATCTTTCACATTATTTATGAACGAAACATTTTTCTTATGTATTTGTGATCCCAACCCCTAAACAAAACTCTAAAATGAGTTTACATCAGTAGTAAACTCATGAGATATCTTTCTAAACATTTAAATACCCATGTACGTTTATTAAACCGCTAATCATCCTATCTCACCCAATAATCATTTTTACTTCCGTATAACATACCGTAAATCCAATTCATCATATCTAACACTCAATTAAACTTTAATTTCCCTAATTACTCATGACTAAATAAGTTTTACACACTAAGTACCCTAAAATTTAGTTAACATAACTTAATTACGCCAAAAGCCAAATTATACTTAACACTTGCTAATTTTTCGTATTAACTTTCCTTAAACCTTAGTAATACTTTTTCTACCTCAAACTTACAGATTTACACTTACCATGAATGATTATACATAAGTTACTAGCCTGATAACACCATAATGTGCCCATACCTTGCTTATCCATTCAAAATCCCAAGAAATGCTCCAATCCATACCTTTTTTATCTATGCACTATTCCTTATGATAATGGATGAGATTTCATGATCCTTATAAGGTTATAACATAGCACTTGAAGTCTTGGAGCTGCCATTACCTTTGAAAAACACACACACACTCCCTTTTGCTTCCTTGTTTTGACGAGAGCATAAACAGCCCCAAACACACACTTTGATCAACCAAGAACCTCACTTGATACTTTTAAACCTTCCTTGTATGTTCCTTAAACACCTACAAAAGAATTCTAAACAAGAATTAAACCTAAACAGTCCCTACATGTCGAACAAGAACCTAAACTAGTCAAAGAAAACCCTAAGTGTGCACTAAAACCTAATTTCGTGTAAACTAGTTTTTGTTTGCTCCCTTGATGCCATACTCTTACAACCTGTAAATACACTCTCTTGGGTTGTTTTGGGGATCACAAAATATTATTTACTTGAAGTTATAGCTTTGGTTTGGGTTTGTACGAGTAGAAGTAGAAAACGTGGGTAGTCTAGGATTTTCTAGCTCGTACGTCTCTTGAATCGTCTAAACCATTGTGAGTTGCATTTTCCCATGTTAAATACTTTTTATTACATTCATTAGTCCTAATTAGAAGTGCTTAAAGTTTAAAAATAACTTGAAGGAAGTTGCATGCACACGCAAAAACCTACATGCATATGTAAAAACCTACATGCGTACGTAAAAACATGTCATATTAAATTTGATTTCAAACATAAATGGTTAACAAGTAAGAACATAACCCTTTACCATTATAAACGTATACATAATAAGGCTTGTCCATGGCCTTTGAAATACTTAAACGCATAAGTAAGACCAAGAATATCGACCCGCGAAGAATCTATGATTTATGTGAAATATAAAGGATCATAATTATAGCACCAACTTTTGTCTAATTAACAAGGCACCTAGAATGATTATTAAAATGGGAAACTCTACTGTTTTATAGAAGGAATATAATATGAAAGAGAATGCAGCAAAAGACCAAGGAAAAAGGACGAATAACGAAAGCTCGTGACGAACACTTAAATTTGACCCATTTAGAATAAAGTCATAATAAATTCGGTTAGTATTTTCTTAAAAACTCTAACTTATGTTTGGTAAAATGAGACCTAATCAAGAATTATATCATTTCATACTAATCCTTACATATTAAACTACTTGAAACATGATAATTTGGGAATTTATACTTTTAAGTAGACCTAATAGACGTAAAAACCTCTTTTTGGACATTCGGACATAAGTAGACTGTTTGACCTACTAAGAGATTTATCTGACCATGGACTCCATCATAATCTTATACTATACAACCTCTAATATTTTATGGGTAAGTAACATGACATACGGATATAAACGTATAGTGAAGAACTTGACCTAATGAGGAAAGACGTATCATAAGAACCTTCACTTTTGCAATTAGTATGAATAATGCATTATACTTATTTGTTTGGCATATATATTAAAGTAGACATGATCTCATTATTTAGGTATCGGATAGAGTGTTGTATCAATTTCCCGTGCCTACGGCTTATTGTAGTATTCCTTTGCTAAATTTAACACTATTATTACTAGTCTAAAAGCACTTGATGAAGGTTTTTCTAGCAAGAATTATGTTAGGAAGTTTCTTAGGGCATTACATCCAAAATGGTGCGTGAAAGTCACGGCGATTAAAGAATCAAAGAATCTAACATCCTTACCTCTTGACGAACTTATTAGAAACTTGAAAGTTTATGAAGAAGTAATAAAGAAAGATTTCGAAACGGTCAAAGGCAAGAAAGAACA
The DNA here is from genome assembly GCA_026074375.1 of Tanacetum coccineum. NCBI lineage: Eukaryota > Viridiplantae > Streptophyta > Magnoliopsida > Asterales > Asteraceae > Tanacetum > Tanacetum coccineum. The sequence goes on from BQNB010014613.1 coordinate 6,369, forward strand.
AAGTAGATCTCTTGTATAAAGGTGAAAAAGGAATAAGTGAAAGAAGAAACTCAAGATTCTGATAGTTCAGACAAAAGGGGAGTTTATGCCTAAGGCCGAAAAGAATTCAGAAATTCTTCAAGAGACGAGGAAGATTTGTAAGACAACCACGAGCGATAGAAAAACTTCAAAGAAGATAGAAATGATGTTTATGGTAAAAGGTGAAAGAAAAATTTTTAGATGTGGGATCAAATCACCTCATTGAGAATGTTTCAAAGCCGCCAAAAGACAACGATCAATAGAGCAATTTATAGGAGGAGCATGGCACAATGAGAAGATGAAGTAGGAAAGACAAAGATGAAACTTGCCTGTAGCCAAGCGCCCGATAGGAATATGCTGTAGGCGAAAACTTGAACCCTATAGTGGAAATAAAAGATAATGGATGCTCAAATACATGACCGTTAAGTCGAAGTTGTTCTCTTTATACAAGCATACAACTAGGAAAAGTAATCTTTGGAGCAACTTGCCGTAAAATCATAGGCAAAGGTACCAATTTTCTCCAAGACTCCTAATAATTTGAAAATGTTGAGCACGTAATAACTTAACATATAACTTGCTTATGTAGTCAAATATGTGATAACAAATGCAAGTAATAATTTACCGAACACGATACAAAAATAAATCAAAGATAAAAAGTTATAGGAAAGGAATTAGGAAAGAGAAAATATAATGTAATGAAACAAGGAAATAAACCAAAAGAAAATTATGCCTTGGCAACATGGACGAAACTCCACACTATGGCCTAGGATATTAAGACACGCTAAAATAAATTAAATTCAATCATTAGCACTAAAGAATTAGTTAGAACCATACCTAAACTATAAAACAACTACATTTATGTGATGCTTTCAAAATAGAAAACAATCTCAAAAAGTCACAAGGCTAAAAATATAGTTCAACAACTAGATGTCTAGACTACTTCCCCTGGAATTTGTTTGGCCATCCGCCATCGAAGCTAAGAGAAATCGTTATACCTTTAGTAATCGAAGATGCCTATTGTCGATTCAACATGGACTAGATTTTTAGAAAATAAAATCGAAGCCTTTGAAAAATTCGAAATATTTAGTAAAATGACCAAAACACAGTAGATGTTCCATTGAATCAATTATAATGGATTCATGGTCGGGAATTTGATAATGAAGTACAATTCGTAAACTAATTGAATTTAATGAGATAGCCACAATTTTTCGCTCATCGTAACTCCAACAATCAAACGGGGTATAAAGGAAAACGCACTCGTACAAGAAATGAGTTAGAACCATAATACAACAATCCATTCCTCAAAATTTTGGTGTATGCGGTGATACATCAACCTATATAATAATAAGTGTCCATTCGACTTGATTATAGTAAAACTAGAACAAGAAAAATAAGCCTTAAAATTATTATGAGCTTAAACTGACATTACAAACCAACTCATATCTTAATCAAATAAGATAATCAAGCTAACAAAAAAAAATTACCAAGAAGCTTTGACTTTAAGAGGTCAAACAAGACTAATCCAAACACCCCTTAATATTGTTGAAAGATTTCAAAAAACTTTTAAAATGGAAATCCACTTAACTAAACCTTAATACCAGATAACTACTAGCTTATAACAAGACTAATAAGCAGAAATCAATAATCAATTAAGCTAGAACTTAAAATCTAAAAGCTAAACTACTATTTTTGGTTTTTTATGGTTTTAGGACAGAAATGAAGAAAAACTATGATCTAAACTATTTTAACTAACAATAGATTACTAATGAGCATAAGTAGATTAAAACAAACACAAATAAACACTACACAAGTAAAACTAATAAGCAAATAAGCAAGCATTAAACTAGAAATTAAAAGACAAAGGAATTTAAATGAAAACTTACAAATTGCTTCAGCTAAACAGAAGCTTAATAAGCTCAATTGAGCATATACAAGCTCTGGCTTATTCTAAGCTAAGCCAGTTAAGTCCATAGAAGCTCTTCCATAGCTAGCTTCTCTTCCAAAAGCTCACAATCCAAATAAGCAAAGGTACTTTTGATTTTAAAGTTTAAGTAGATTAGGGACTGAGTTGAGCTCTATCACAAGCTTAGAGACTTGTGAGCTGAAATTAGCTTAAGTGAGCTTATGAGACAATAGCTTAACATTTGAAAAGAAATAAGAGCTTAGGAGTGAAAACAGTGTTATGAAATCTAAATGAAACTTTTATTAATGACTAAAAATTAGATTACAATGCTTAGAAAACGAAATTACAATAAGTTTGAAGATTACACTAGCTTAAAAGCTAAAAACAATTACATTTAAAAATAAAACTACTTAAGCTAAATTTTTAAGCTAAAAAATTACAAGAAAAGAAGATGCTCATGTATGTGTGAGTGAGCGCCTTTTATAGCTGCTGAGAGAACCTTCTAGGGTCTGAAGGGTCTTAGCACTCTTACACACTCATTTTAATTCTCCACCCTTTATTCATTCCAATCATTGGTTTATTTACTTTGGGACGTTTGGATCGCATATGTGCGCACACGGATTGCCAGCATGGGTGTAAGCCGTGATTGTGACACATTGTGCTTTCTCCTAAGAGTGACTCAAGAGTAAATATCCCCGCTCCTTGTGCTTTCTTAATATTGTATCGTGGCATTTCCCTTGGGGTTTCCACCAATAAGGACTTCTTATTGAATATGAGTTAACCCTGGCCATCTTGATCTTACTCTTTTGAACCTTTTTTTTGTCTAAAGCCTTTGTTTTCACCCTTAGTAATTTTTGAAGCGAAGGATGAAATAGTACATAATGTTTTTTCGCGCCTGTTTTTGACTGAGTGGGGTAAAAGGGGGAATGTTTGGGATATTGGCACGTTTGGTCCTTGTCTTTGTTTAAACAAAAAGTATTTTCTATTGTAAACATCTTTTAATCTTGGCAAAAATGGTCCCTGGACTTATTTAAAAGGGAAATGGGCTTTAGGTATTAATTGTGCAGTTTTGGATTCTTAAGGGATTGAATGTGTAACTTTAGGTTTTTTGTCCTTTAGTGTTTGTCTTTTGTTAACCCATAGTTGACTGAGAGCTTTGACTTTTTGACTTTGGCTTGATTTCCCAGCTAATCATCACTTTAACCAACTAAATAGAAATGGGGGAACGATACTACATATCTGCTTAATGTGATTAACATCCGTTATTGTTGTTTACTTAATATGGGGTACATGTGAATCAACAAATAAAGAACTACATATACTTCATATGGGCTACATATGATTGAACTACATACACTTCATATGGGCTATATATGGTTGAATACATATACTTCATATGGGCTACATATGAGTGAAAATACATATACTTTAACATGGGATACATGTGATTTAAACACACTTGGATTATATATACTTATATGAACTACATATGATTTAAACATTAGACTACGCATACTTTATATAGTTTACATATGAGTTAAACAGTCTTGAACTACATGTATTTTGATACCCTTATACCAATCAACGTATTGACAAAACCTTAATGACAAAAAGTAGTCCCAAGGCATGATGTGCAAATAACAAGTTATCTAAACTAAGTAAAGGAATATACATATGAACATGTCAACCAATGAAACAATATAAACTTTGAGCAACCGTAGAGATTATAATACATTAAAAGTACCGCGTGAGAAATTAACCATACATGAACAAAGTCAAGAATGAAACATTCGATTATTTTCCTTAAAAGATCAAAGTACGACTAAATGGAATACCAAAAACAAAGCGGTAGTACAAACCACTCGTCTAACTATAGTAACTACTCTTCCAAAATGCTTCCACACCAATTGACAGAATAATGAGTGGCACAATAAGCCCCAGTATTACAACTATAAACACTTGATCTTCTTCTTGTGGGATGCTCGCCAAGTAAATAGCAACCACCAGAACAAACACAATCGCAATCATAGGAATGAGATACGACATTCTAACCGAAAATAAGAAAATTTTGAGAGAAACAAGAAGATTTAGTTTGTGTTGATAGAAGGTAAAAAAAATTGAAATTTATGGAGGAAAGTAACGGCTAGGCACTATTACTAGCCGTTGGACTCCAACTCGACACCTCCATCCTCTCCTCGACATGTCTCGCTTACAACATCTTTATTTCGGGACAAAATCTTCTAACATGGGAGACTGTGACACCTGTAAAAATTCAGGTTTTACTTTTTACCATTTAGGTTTAACTACTTACCGTAAAACTATCAAATTACCACTTAATCTCAAAAGGAAGTTATCCTAGGAGTGAGATACAATATTATAGGCTATAGAGAGCCTAAGTTCCATGTAAACGTCGTTAATATTGCATATTAAGTCTAAAAAGATATTTTAGAGCCTATTAATAATACGATCATATCTTTTGCATTATTTGTGAACGAAACATTTTTCTCATGTCTTTGTGATCCCAACACCTAAACAAAACCCTAAAATGAGTTTACATCAGTAGTAAACTCATGAGATATCTTTCTAAACATTTAAATACCCACGTACGTTTATTCAACCTCTAATCACCCTATTTCACCCAATAATCATTTTTACTTCCGTATAACGTACCGTAAACCCAACTCATCATATCTAACACTTAATTAAACCTTAATTACCCTAATTACCCATGACTAAATAAGTTTTACACATTAAGTGCCCTGAAATTTAGTTAACACAACTTAATTACGCCAAAAGCCAAATTATACTTAACACTTGCTAATTTTTTGTATTACCTTTCCTTAAACCTTTACAAGAACCTTAGTAATACTTTTTTTACATCAAACTTATAGATTTACACTTACCATGAATGATTATACATAAGTTACTAGCTTAATAACACCATAATGTGCCCATACCTTGCTTATCCATTCAAAAATCTCATGAAGTGCTCTAATCCATTCCTTTTTTATCTATGCACTATTCCTTATGATAATGGCTAAGATTTCATGATCCTTGGAAGGTTATAGCATAGCACTTGAAGTCTTGGAGCTGCCATTACATTTGAAAAACACACACACACACTCCTTTTTGCTTCCTTGTTTTGGCGAGAGCACAAACAGTCCCAAACGCACACTTTAATCAACCAAGAACCTCACTTGATACTTTTAAACCTTCCTTGTATGTTCCTTAGACACCTACAAAAGAAGTCCAAACAAGAATTAACCCTAAACAGTCCCTACATGTCGAACAAGAACCTAAACTAGTCGAAGAAAACCCTAAGTGTACACTAAAACCTAATTTCGTATAAACTAGTTTTCGTTTGCTCCCTTGATGCCATACTCTTAAAACCTTAAAATACACTCTCTTGAGTTGTTTTGGTGATCACAAAACATTATTTACTTGAAGTTATAGCTTTGGTTTGGGTTTGTACGAGTAGAAGTAGAAAACGTGGGTTTTCTAGGATTTTCTAGCTCGTACGTCTCTTGAATCGTCTACATTTTTCCATGTTCAATAATTTTTATTACATGCATTAGTCCTAATTAGAAGTGCTTAAAGTTTAAAAATAACTTGAAAGAAGTTACATGCACACGTAAAAAGCTACATGCATATGTAAAAACATGACATATTAAATTTGATTTCGAACATAAATGGTTAACAAGTAAGAACATAACCCTTGATCATTATAAAGTAGACATAATAAGCTTTCATTGGCCTTTATAATCACTTAAAACGGATAAGAAACGACCAAGATATAGACCCGAGAAGATCTATGATTTTATGTGTAATATAAAGGATCATAATTATGCACCAACTTTTGCTAATTTAACAAGGCACCTAGAAGTGATATTAAAATGGAAACCCTACTGTTTTAGATGGATTATAATATAAAAAGAATGCAGCAAAAGAACCAAGTAAATAAGACGAATAACGAAGTCGTGGCGAACACTTAAAGTGGACCCGTTTAGAATAAAGTCATAATAAATTCTGCTAGTATTTTCTTAAAAACTCTAACTTGTTTTTGGTAAAATGAGACCTAATCAAGACTTATATCATTTTATACTAATCCTTACCTATTAAACTAATTGAAACATGATAACTTATAAATTTATACCTTTATGTAGACCCAAATACACATAAAAACCTCTTTTTGGACATTCGGACATAAGTAGACTGCTTGACAAACTTAGAGACTTATCCGACCATGGACTCAATCATGATCTCATACCATACAACCTATAATATTTTATAGTTAAGTAACATGACATACGAATATGAACATGTAGTAGAGAACCTGATCTAATGAGGAAAGACGTATCATGAGAACTTTGGTTTTTACAAGTATTATGAATAAAGATTTTCATAAACTCAAAGAACTTACGAAGGATGGATAACGCATTGTAACTTACTTGTTTTACATACATGTTAAAGTAGATATGATTTCATTATTTATGTGTCGGATAGAGTGTTGTATTAATTTTTTGTGCCTACCGCTTGTTGCAGTATTTTGCTATTATCATTAAGGTGAGTTTTCATAACCCCTACTCTACTGTTTTAAATCATCTTTTAGGGTGAGAACATTGCTTATTTCAAACGTATGAACACAAGTATAATTACTCATTACTGATTGGTCTAATTCCCGATTTAACCCAAGTTGCTACTTGCCCACTATCGTGAACCATTAATTCCTTGTAAGCGTGAATGTTATGGGTAGATCTATCGGGATTGACATCCCTGTTTGTCTTGGACTGACATTAGTCAAGCAAATACAGTTTCATTTGAGACATTACAGGTGTCCTGGGTTTGTCACCTGCATTGGCATTCATTTTTTGGGATACACACAGGTTAACATGTCAGTGTTATGAGCTTAGACAATAGTAAATGCTTTTCATTGGTGACTTATAAGGATACTATATTTCACACTATGGTTAAAATCTTGTGGTTCATCACTATTATCAAACAAACAAACCTATGAACTCACCAACTTTATGTTGACGCTTTAGCAATGTTTTTCTCAGGTGTTAAGAGTGAAGATGCTATATGAAGTCTCATGCATTGCAGTCATTTCCAGTTTAGCTAAAGATCATTTGTTCCATTTAAAAACCATGTTGTCTTGTCGATTTATGCTTCCGCACAATGTTTAAACAATTTATTACTACCTATTGCAAATGATCAATTTTCTAAAATGTCTCATATAGAGGGCGTTCTTTATTGCCTTGTGTTATGATATTTATGAAGTCACATGCCCTCGGTTGCCATTATACTCTGATATTTTGGGGGTGTGACAGCTTATCATTAAGCAAATGGGCTTTTCTACCTAGACAATAACAATATTGGGGGCATTTAACCTACTCTTTAAAAGCAGTTTACAACACAACCTCCTAGACCTCATAATTAAATGTACGGAAAGTATATACTAGCACCTTACATAAGTGTTTGGGATTCTCTCTTTCTCTTAGGTGTATAATGAATTATAACAATACGGGGAAACGAGAAAATAACACTCATTACCTGTCATAGCATATAAATTACCATAGGCTTGGTAAATGATCAAACCTCCACCGCTAGGCGCAGGTATTAGTTATTACTATCAAAGAGGTCTTATAAAGGGTTATGATGTGTAGGTGTAAGATAACATTAATGAAAACAGAAACGAATGGGATATATTTGAGTGTGGCTTTTTGGGTGAATTTGAGGTGAAAGGGTTAGCTAATTATTTATACGAATACACGCTGATTGGGTTCCTAAGTCAAAGACTCAAACAAAGATATACAAACTCTACACAACTCTACATCAATCTCTTTTCTTTTTCTTTTCTATTTTTTCGAACATAATACATCATAACTTGGGGTTTATAAATACACCCCTACACTTGAGTTTTAAACTCATAATTACAATCTAACTAATGACCCGAATTGAGGTGGATCAACATAACATGGAGCTTATCGAGCTCTATTGGGGGTAATAAATTACTTCTTCCCTAATTCTTCATAAGATAAATACTACCATTAATCCCAATCGTCCCAAAACTGTATTTACAAGGATAAGGACTTAGCAACCGTGTACTTAAATAATTAACTTGGGTTAAAACAATAATGTACTAAAAACGAGTACATACAATGTAGACTAAGGCGATTTGGGTGTAACCATTAGTTGTAGGGTTAAACAATGCTCTTCATTAACAGTCCGGATTAACCAGAAAATTACGAGAACCGTGAAAAGGATAGGCTCGAAGGGTTTCATTGGGGGAGTCTTGCACTAAAAATAAGTGCGAAGCATGGGTGTAGGATAGTTATATAGTCGATGTGACCATTATAACAATCACAGGTTTAAAACATGGGTTAATCCTAGTGTCTCTTATCATTTAGCAAATCATAATTCTCACTATGCAGTCTCAGGATGTATCACAAAAACAAGTTCTAAAATTTAATACACCACCGGTACACTCACATAATTTAATTCCGATACCAATGCTCCAGAAAAGGCGACAAAGACCATACATACACATCCATAATGACGGAATAGACGCATATGACTGCATTCGAACCTTAACTCGAGAAAGCTAAATGTATAAATTATCTTGGGTATCAAAAATGGATACCCGAATTCCTATAGATCTAAAGGCGAACCTCACATTTTTGGGTGGAATTTTTGTGGGTTTTTATGCTAGTTATATAAATTCCTATCCATGAGACGCAATTAATACTCGGTTTTCGTCGATAAATGTCATAAAAAAAAATAAATTTGGGTTAAAATTACCGTCTATGCTATGTTTTGATATATTACCCATCATTTTAAGGACAAAGCAAATGGCAATTGAATGAATAGTTTCCAAGGCTTATTTCCCCTACACTTATTTTGAACATTGTCCTCAATGTTCTTTAAAAGTACCCGTAAAAACGAATAAAGGGAAAAGAAAACAAGTTAAAGAAACTAGTACTCCCCTGGTTTGCTTAATAATGGAGAAGAAACATGCGATAACTGGTTATATCATCCTCTAAGAATCGTCATATGAAACTTCCTAAGAACTTCCAAGCTTCTTCTCATCAAATATAACCTGGAAATCAACGACAAAGACAGCTACACCTGGCGTAAATCGGCGGGATATGATATATACAACGAAAATTTTAGGGTTGACTCTATGAAAGCAGTAAAGATAGGATGCAAGTGATGATATATTTCTAGGTTTCTGCACGTTTGTAAGAAAAATACAAATTTTGGAGATTGTGCAAAATTATTTTTCGAAAATAATAGAAAAAGTTTGAATTTTCACATGTCTGGGGTTTGACGTCGTCAGGAAAAATCCTGACGCGGTCGCTTGACAATCCAGACGGTGTCACACTATTTTCTGACGCCGTCTACACATACTGTGAAAACTTCACATTCGTTTTTTCAGGAAAAATTTCCTGCACAAAATCTTATTAGTTGTTTCCTGTAGAAAATACTGCATAAAACCTAAAAATTAATCATTACAATCATATGACTCGAAACTTATGCGAATTAATCTAAATAATTTATTTTATATGTTTGAATTGGTTCTTATAAACCGGATATTTTCCCCTACACCTATTTGATGCAAAATACCTTTGCTTATAAATAAGACGAAGTTACAAACAAAACAAAGCATGATCACAAAATAATTCAATCATAAAAGAATAAACAAGAAGAATTAAAACACAAGACACTCATAAATGCGGGAAAAATAAATATTAGGTTGCCTCCCGAAAAGCGCTTTTCTTTATTTATGAGTCTTGTAGCTAGACTCGAAGTCACACGTCCTTACGTGACTTCATGTAGGCTCACATGCCCACGGATGAGCCATTCTTTCTGTTAGGATCATAAAAGTGTCGATTATGATATTTTAAGTGGTTTTATTTATTATTAGTGTTTAGTCTTTATTTTACAAAGTAGAAAGTAGTTTGTAATAAGGAGAAATATGCTAAAAGTGAAAAATAGCATATTATTTAAAGAATAAGGACTAGATTACAAAATTAGGAAAATAAAGGAAGGGAAGCTAACCTCCCTCTCCTATAAATACCCACCTAATCAACATTAGGTGGTTAAGGCTTGTAACAAACTCACTTTCCCTCCCTTTTCTCTTGTTTATAAAATTTGGAAAATTGTGAAAGACTTGCCTTCCTCTTTTAATTCTCTATACTCTTAACCATTCTATATCGTGTGATTCAAGATAAAACAGGACATAACAAGTGGTATCATACACCATTAGAGATTGAGAGTGATCTAGTTTGTGATCAAGATAGTTACCGAGGATGACGTGAGTGCATTCGGTGAAATTCGGTAATTTCGTGTGATTATTTAAGCTTATTGAGCATTTTCGACATACTATTTCACGATTAGAATCGTTTTCGACATCAATTATGGAGAACACGTGGTTGTTTTGGTTATTTTGAGTAATCTCGGTATCCTTCTTGCGTGATATACAAATTCGACAAGGTTATTGGTTGATACGAAGGAGTTTATCGTAGTTTTCTCATTTTTGGAAGTTCTTGTTGTTATTAGATCGAGTTGTAATAGATATACGTGTTTTCGGTTATATCGAAAAACGTATTTTAGGTGCTTTTTGTCAAACTCGGAAGTTGTTACCGAGATTGGTCTAGAACACAAGTTTTTGGTTTCATCGAAAATTGTGTATTAGGAATTTGTCTCATTCTCGAAATTAAGCATAAACGTTGTAATAGATACACAAGTTCTCGGTTTTATCGAGAATTGTGTTAGGAAATTTAATTTCGATATCATCTTACATTTTTGACACAATTTCGGTTTTATCGAAATTGTGTTAAACGGAAAAAGGATAAGTTTTGACATTCTAATATGGAATTGAGAATTGTAAAGTGATCATCCTTTTCGGTTTTATCGAAATTATGGTCATTTTTGAATTCAAAGTGTGAAAATTACATTTTTGGTTTCATCGAAATTGTAATATTCATTTTCAGAAACACCTTAAACGGATCAAATTTAATGATATTATCGGTTTTATCGTGATAGTTATATCAAATTTTGATTAAAAAGGTTTTTTTTTAAATGTGTGTTTATCGAATTTTGAGCTTACCGAGTTTAGTGTTATCCGAGAAATCTTACCGAGTTTAGTGTTATCCGAGAAATAGTGTTATCCGAGAAATCTTACCGAGTTTAGTGTTATTCGAGAAATAGTGTTGTCCGAGATTCATCTTACCAAGTTTAGTGTTGTTTGAGAAATAGTGTTGTTCGAGATTCATCTTACCGAGTTTAGTGTTGTTCAAGAATTAGTATTGTCTGAGATTTCAATTCCGAATTTCAACATAGAATTTCTAACACGTGTCATACTCGACAAGTATTGAAGTTTCTGGTTGATCGTAAATAGAACTCTTTTTCGTCTATAAAGATCCAATCTTTGAGTCACAAGATATGACGACTGCTAATACACATCAACAATCTCTTGCTGGTACCGGTTCTGAGACTAGACCTCCGATGCTTGAAAGAGGTAGTTATATACTATGGGCAAGTCATTTTAGAAGGTATCTCAATCGAAAGAGAGAAATAAAAAGTGGCTTAACAAGACAATTGATGAAGGTCTATATGAGTTTAAAGAAATCATTTTCTTCTGACACAGAAGAACCAAGGATGCAAAAAGAAAAGGATCTATGAGGAGATGATTTAAAACACTATGAAGCAGAGATTGAAGCAATGAATTTAATTTTAATCTCTATCCCAAATGACATATATAACTCTGTGGATGCTTGCACAACTGCACAAGCCATGTAGCAAAAAGTTTAACGTTTAATGCGAGGAACTGTGCAAAACAAAGTTGATAGGGAAAAATGCTTCAATAATAAGTTCGATCAATTCGTTGCTAAACCAGAGAAGCACTTGTGTCAGTCTACAATCGTTTTGCTTAGTTAATGAATGATCTGAAAAGAAATGGCATCATATTTCCAAAAGTCACTATTAACATAAAGTTCCTAAATTGTTTACAACCTGAATGGCTGAAGTATGTCACTCAAGTTCGTCTTGCAAAAAGATTGACAAAGGATTCGTATGATGATTTGTTTGATTACCTTCAATAATTTAAGAAACTAGTAAATGAATCTAGAGCAAAGAAGTTGGAAAAATCACATGATCCTCTTGTGTTGGTGGCACATACGGGTTCCTTTTATAGAACTACCTCACCTTACTATGTCACACATCCTTCTTCAGTGATTGATTATGATGATGATTATCAATGGGATGTAGTACAAAACACTTTTGAAGATCCACTCACTTCTGAAATGATTTTACTTGCTCGCCAATCACTCAACGTTTGTCTAACCCAATAAATAATCGTATTCGTACTTCTTTTAACACCAGAACTCAAGCAACTCTTCAAACTGATAGAGTACATATTCAAAGCAGGAATTCTGGTAACGATGGCAGAAATACAAGACGTTCATATGTTTAAGAGGAAGTCATTAAGGGTACCAATGTTCAGAATGATGCTGGAAACATATAAAGAACTCTTCGAACTACGTCTTTAGGAACTGCTGCAAATGTTCAATGCTACAACTGTAGTGAGAAAGGTCATTATGCTCGTAATTATCCAAAGCCAAGAGTTTGGGATTCAAAGTACTTCATAGAACAGATGTTGCTAGTAAAACAGGATAAAGCAGGAGTAATTCTTATCGATGAACAGGAATGATTTTCTTTTTGCTGATGCTTCTCGGATGAAAGAAATTAAGGAATTAAGTGCGAATATATGCTTGATGGCCAGAATTCAACCAGTAAACTTTGATTCTAATGCAAGGCCAAGCTATGATTCTGCATTTCTCAGTAAGGTACAAACACCATCCACCAATTATGTGAATCCATTATTTGCTAAAGATAAACAAGAGCAAAAGTATCCGAAGCAACCTAAAATTATTAACAACACAACTCGTGATGATCAAATTGATAGTAATATTATATTTGATGAACCAAATAAAGATGTTAATAGTGGCAGTGTCGAATACGATAACAATGTTCAAGAATCATATGAGTTAGAGCAATTCGTTTAAGGAAGCTGAGAAACAACAAATAATTGCTAAAAAAGTTCAACAACAAAACACAGTATTGACTAAACAACTTGAGTCATATAAGGAAAAGGTTTAGGTTTTTGAAATGACTAAAGGAAATAATACTTCCTATTTTAATGAATATATTGAGGCTGATCGAAAAGCAAGACGATTTGAAAAGGAGTCACAATCTTAATTTATTCATGATCGAGACATTATTCGAGATTTAGAACAACAACGTGATAAATTAGAGTTGTCTGTTGTTGAGTTAAAAAGATAAATTGTGGAACTTCAAAAGACACAATCAATTTTGAAACGCAAAATGAGTGAAAATGAAGATAAATACCATGACACTATTCTAGATCTTGAAGCAAGAGATAAAAAGAATGCAAATGTAGTGTTAAAAATTGGTAACTCCTTACAAGGAATGTTTATGATTGGACCAAAACCAATGTCATTTTATGATTCAAATTCAAAACATGGTTTGGGGTACGCAAATCCTTATAGTCTAAAGAAAGCAATTTCTCAGAATCCAAAATTGTATGATGCTTCTTGCCTTGATGATTTGAAAATTCATGTGAATGTTAGAGATACTGAGGACATTCTTGATGATACAACCAAGAGTCAAATAAAAATGAAAATAAATTAAAAGATCCAATTTCTATTGAGAAAAAAACTAAATGTTTGTACAATTGATTACAAAAAGTTAAATTCTCTTTACGAAGATTTTGTTCCACAAAAGGAATTTTTTACTGAACAAAAATATTTTGCATCATCTTTTATATCTTCTGAAAATCTTTCAAATGCAAGTTCACCATCTTCACCTTCTAAGACAAAACCAACTGAGACACCAATGCCTAGTGCAAATCCAATGATATTGGACTTGAATAAAATGGAAAATGATTTTAAAAGATTGTTTGCATTATTACAAACAAATTCTAAACGAGAAAGCATTTTTTATACTTCTCTAGAAGAAATACGGTTAACCAAATTTTGTCAACAAGAAGTGAAGCCAATTCTTTATAAGTTGCATTTGAATTTTGAAATCTTTCTAAAACAATTTTTAAAAGATATAAAAGAGATGAAAGATGTTTTTGAATCAACATAAAATGATCTTAGTGAAACATGGAAGCAAAATGAACTTTTAAAAGATCAACTCTTGGAAGCAAAAATCAAGCATGAAATAAATGTTGTGTGTTGTTGAGTCATGAGTGTGTCAACAATAATGTGCAAGCTGAAATTGAGAAAATTCAGAGGAACTCAATTAAAATCCAAGAGGGAATGCAAAAACGAATAAACATTCTTAAAAACGATGTTTAAAGATGTCAAAAACAAAGTCTTGATTTTGAATTACAATTCTAGCATGAAAAGGAGAGACAAAAATGTGAATCTTCTTTGAAAATTGTTTGCGAAACCTCTTGGATATCAAAGATGAAAAAGCTTGAGAGTGAGAACGTGTCTTTGGAATTTCAAGTACAATCTTTGATAAAGGAACGAGAAAATGTCAAATCAGAATATCAAAAACTTTTCGATTCAATAAAAAAGACACGAACTCAAACTCAAAGCGAAATCAATGAATTAATTAAGCATGTTAATCAAAAGACCTATGCATATGCAGACGTACGTGCACAAAATCAAGATCTTTTGATAACAATATCTGAGTTAAAAGCTAAACTAAAAAAGGTTGAAAAAGGTAAGTTTGTGAACACTAAGTTGGAAAAAACCAATGTTTCTAATCAACTTCTTTGTGTTACACCTCTAAATAAATAAGTTTTTCAAAAAAACTGTTGCTCCTCAAATAGAAGAGAAACATGTTTTGTTAAAAACAGTCACTTTACAGACTTCACCTAACAAAAAGAAAGATGTTGAAACAAACCAAAATGTCATAGCACCAGGAATGTACAAAGTCACTAAGAAACATGAATCAAATACAGAATGAGCTAAGAGTGTTTTACCTTCTACAGGACTGAGTGCTGCTTCTAGTGTTAGAATACCATTGAATAGAGATTCACCATTGAAGAATAGTGTCTTATCCAACACTAAGAAATCATCAGAGAAAGTAGAATTTTCTGTTAGGACAAATAAAAAGACATATGTTGCATCTAAGAATGTTGATTCAAACAAAAAGATTGTAACTGATGTGGATGTTAAAAATGCTCTTAAAGCGAAGGATGTATTGTGTGTTTCTTGTGCTAAGAATGTGCTTATCCCGTGTCATGATAAATGTATTGCGAATTATAAATTGAATGTGCATTCGAAAGTTAGGAGAGCCTTATTCACTACTCCTAGAACAGTAAAATCTAAGTTTCAAGATACTACTCCCGTAGTTTCAAAGACTAGGCTTTCTGTTAAGACTACACAATCTGAGTCCTTAGACTTTACTTCTGTAGTTTTCAGAACTAAGATTGCTGCAGTTACTCCCTTATGTGCCAGAAATAAGGTCTCTAGTGTGTTTAAGTCAATTTCAGTAATTTTGCGAGATACTTCACTTAGCAAATACCTGAAGAATAAAATACGAACTAGTCGAATGTGGTAAAAGTGGTACAAATTGCAACCAAATGTTGTTTGGTCTCCTATTAAGATGACTCCAAATGTTGCTAATAGTAGAAACATTGTTAATACATCGGTCCCCGTTAAAAATGGGTAGCCAAAACGTCCTCTTGTCCATATGTGGTTTCTTCATGTGTTGTAGGTGGTTCAAATCATTCTGTGGATTGTTGATAGTGGATGTTCAAAGCATATGACTGGTGATCGTTCACTGCTGAAAACATTCGTTGAGAAATTTATGGGCATAGTCCGCTTTAAAAATGATCACGTTGCAGTAATCACAGGCATGGCGATTATGTACAAGGCAATATCACTGTTTGTCATGTATATTATGTGGAAGGCCAAGGGCATAACCTCTTTAGTGTAGGACAATTCCGTGACGGTGATCTAGAAGTTTCTTTTCGCTCCAACACATGCTATGTGCAAAATCTGGAAGGAGATGATTTACTTACAAGAGCTCGCGAATCCAATTTGTATACTATCTCCATTTTAGACATGGCTGCTTCTTCACCTGTTTGTCTTCTCTCCAAAGCCACTTCAACAAAGTCATGGTTATGGCACCATAGACTCTTACATCTAAACTTCGGTACCATAAACGATCTTACCAAACATGATTTGGTTGTTGGTCTTCCTAAATTCAAATACAGTAAAGATCACCTGTGTTTTATATGTGAGCGGGGGAAAAGCAAGAAATCTTCACATCCACCTAAAGTGGTTCCAAGTAATCATTCCAAGTTAGAATTGCTTCATATGGATTTATTTGGACCAATGCGGGTAGCATCAATCAACGGAAAGAAGCATATTCTTGTGATAGTTGATGATTATTCTCGATACACATAGGTATATTTTCTTCGCACAAAAGATGAGACTACAGAGATCATAAAGAATTTCATTGCTTGGGTTTAGTTGAATTGCAATGCCAAAGTTCACAAGATTCAAACTGACAAGGTACAGAATTCAAAAATGCAACTCTTAAGGCCCATTATGAAAAGTTAGGCATTATGCAACAATTTTTGATTGCTCAAACACCTCAACAAAATGGTGTTGTTGAAAGAAGCAGTCATACTCTTGTCGAGGCTGTACGCACAATGCTTATCTTTTTACGATTACCAAAATTTCTTTGGGCCGAGGTAGTTTCCACCGCTTGCTTTACTCAAAATCAGTCAATAATTCATATAAGGTACAACAAAACACCATATGAATTGTTGCAAGGCAAAAAACCAAATATGGAGTACTTTTATGTGTTTGGTTCATTGTGTTATCCAACAAATGACCGACATGATCTTGGAAAGATAAAACCTAAATCGGACATTGGTATCTTTATTTGATATTTTGAAACATCCATAGGGTTTTGAATATATAATCGCCGCACCAAAAAGATTATGGAAACCATCCATGTCAAGTTTGATGAGCTTACAGCAATGGCTTCTGAACATGACAATTTAGAACCCATTTCACAACGATTCATTAATAATGATTCATCAGCAGAATCAATAAATACTCCATCTAAAGAAGATTTGGATAATTTCTTCGGGCCAATGTACAATGAATACTTTGAGAAGAGATCTTTTTACATGTTTATCAATTCCGCTGCTAACCAAGTTCAAAATCATGAAGACTTACCTTCGAAATCTTCAATCATCATTGAAGAATACGAGGCTCCTCCCATTGTAACTACATTCGAAGAACAAACTTCTCTAATCTCCTTAAATGAGGCTGATGAATTCAATCAAGAAGACTCTATAGATTTTGATGGTAATACGATATTTGTTCCATATGATGCTCTAAACTTTAAGGAAGCTGAGTCATCTACAACAGCTCTAGACCCATCTAATATTTATAAGTTCCACCAAGTACAACCCTTAACACATATCTTGATAAAAGCTCATCATTTGAAACAAGTAATTGGTGACCTATCTAAACCTATGATGACTCGAAATAGACTTTAGACTGACTCTAAATTATGCATGTATGCATTAACCGTCAGCACCCTTGAACCAAAGAACATTAAATAAGCCATGTCAGATCATAGCTGGAAAAAATCAATGCAAGATGAGTTACATCAATTCGAGAGACTAGATGTTTGGGAACTAGTTCCTAGACCAGATTGAAAGAATATAATTGCTGTCAAATGGCTCTGGAAGAATAAAAGTGATGCGGAAAATATTGTTATTCGAAAAAAATATCATCTTGTTGCGAAGGCTTACAAGGAGGAAGAAGGCATCAATTTTGAGGAATCCTTTGCTCCTGTTGCTTGTCTTGAAGCCGTTCGGATGTTCGTTGCTTTTGCTGCAGATAAAAATATTACAATCTTTCAGATAGATGTTAAGACTGCATTTCTCAGTGGTCAATTGAAAGAGGAAGTTTATGTTAGCCAACCTGATGGATTTGTCGATCCAGACTTTCCAGATCATGTATACAAGTTGAAGAAAGCTCTATACGGTCTCAAACAAGCTCCTTGAGCATGGTATGACAAACTGTCTTCATTCTTGATTGAACACCATTTTACTAAAGGTATTGTTGACCCGACTTTGTTTACACGACGTCACGGAGGAGACATATTACTTGTCCAAGTATATGTCGATGACATCTTTTTTGGGTCCACAAATCCAGATTTTTCAAAACAATTTGCAAATTTCATGAAACATAATTTTGAAATGTTTATGATGGGTGAACTAAAGTTCTTTCTTGGACTTCAAGTTTATCAATCATCCCGTGGTATATTCATTAGTCAGTCACAATAAGCAATTGAGCTTTTAAAGAAACATGGTATGGATGAATGTGTCTTCATGAGCACACCTATGGCCACTGAGAGACTGTATGCTGATTTACAAGGCACTCCTACTGATCAAATGACTTATCGTCGAATGATTGTAGGGCTCATGTATCTAACAGCCAGTCGACCAGACATTGCTTTCGCTACCTTTGTTTGTGCTCGTTATCAAGCACGTCCTACGGTCAAACACCTCAAAGAGGTTAAGCGGATCTTTCGGTACCTAAGACAGTCCTATAACATTGGCCTATGGTATCCGAAGGATTTCGGATTTGAACTAATTGCATATTCAGACACAGACCATGTAGGATGTAAAGACGATTACAAAAGCACTTCAGGAGGCTTACAATTTTTAGGTGAAAAGCTCGTGAGCTGGAGTTTTAAAAATGAAAATTGTACTGCGATGTCAATAGTTAAAGTTGAGTATGTATCATTGTTTGCGTGTTTTGCACAAGTCATCTAGATGCGAACACAATTACTGGACTATGGATACAAGTACAACAGAATAATGATGTATTGCAATTCTAAGAGCGCTATTACTCTCATGCAATCCGGTTCAATATTCGAGTACAAAACACATAGACATCTGGTATCATTTTATTAAAGAACACGTTAAAAAGGGAACGGTGGAATTATACATTGTCGGAACTGAATACCAACTTGCGGATCTATTTACTAAAGCTCTTTCCAAAGAACGCTTTGAGTACTTAGTTCATCGCATTGGTATGAGATGTATGACTCCAACACAATTGGAAAGTCTGGCAAAGTTATCTTCTTGAAAAAGATCATACATCAAACTTGTAAATAAATTTTCAAAAACAAAATAAAAAATGAAAAATACAAAAACTCAAAAAGATTTTCTTGATGTTTTTAAAATCAAAAACGAAATAAAAAATAAAAAATACAAAACTCAAAAAGATTTTCTTGATGTTTTTCAAAATCAAAAACAAAATAAAAATTAAAAATATAAAAATCCAAAAAGATTTCCTTGATGTTTTTCAAAAACAAAAATCAAATAAAAAAATAAAAAATGTAAAAGGTCAAAAACATAATTTAATCAAAACCACATGTCTTCTCATTACAATCAGATTCATAATTTGATATTTTTATCATAATTGTTTTAAATATCTATACGGGATCATGATCTGAGGGGGAGTTATTTTGATAACAAATGTGTTCTCATTGTCAAAACATATGTTTTTGTAAATCCCATTCATGTACATCACCTGAATTCTATTTGGAAAATTCACATCGATTTCAAAATCCAATAAAAACAATGATCTCTCGAATATTTGATAGCTTTTAAATAAAATGGTATATTTTCGAGGGGAGTTTTTCATTTCTTTGTGAAAGGATGGACTTTGAAAAAGGAAAAAAAATCCAACAGACTAACTATGCAAAGGGATCATACTCCAAGAGGGAGTTTTTGCAATTTTTGTTAAATAAATTTCGGTTTCAAAAACCACAAGGGCCAAAACCGTCATTTTTCAAACACGGTTTGAAACTTTCAAATTCAGACGGTATAAATAGAAAATTAATTTCATTTTCTATTTTTTCTTTATTCCGAGTTTCATATCGAAAACGAAGAGAAAATTGCGTTTGTCAAAAGATTGTGTGTTTGAGTTCATTACAACGTCCACAATCGTTTTCTCTTCTCAAACGTAAGTAATTTTCAAAGAAACAAGTTTTGGAAATGAATTTTAATAATGTTCTTGACGTCGAATTTAAATTCGATAAGACATTAGGGTTTCTGAAATTGGGGGTTTTGGAATTTAATAATAGAAATAGGTTTTTAGATGAGAATAATAGTGTTTGTGCATGATTAATTGCAATTAATGTTGCTTAATCCATAAATCACAAATTCGATACCGCGTCAAAATTCGGAAGTATTTGAAGTTTGTCGAAATTGATAAAATCTTAATTTTTTTACTAAAACTTGGTAAAAATGGACTCACTCTAGCCTAAAAAGAATAAGAAGATCGAATTTGTTGTAAAATTGGATAAGAAAACCATTTTCGACATGTCAAATTTGAAAAAGATCAAACTCGGAAGAGTCAAACCTGAAAAAGTCAAAATTCAGTAAAGTCAAAATTGGAAAAGTCAAACTCCATTTTCGGAAGTGTCGAATATGTTGAAAAAATGCACAAAATTTTTGGGAGCCTTAATAGACTTAGTGTATGTTGTTGATATGTATTTGAATGTGTTGTATAAAGCTCAAATGTCTGTAAATAACAAGACTAGTCTCTCATGTGATTTGAAGTTCAAACGTTTGTGAAAAAGTACCTCAAAAATGAACAAAAGTTGATCAAGTTTTGATGAATTTTAGGCCTTGTGTCAATATGTCTATTCTCAATTGTTTAAGTGGTCTAAGTCATGTACAGTTACGACCGTTTTCTGCTTGAACATAATGAGGAATGAGTGACTTAGTGACCATTCAATTGATGAATTAGATGTGTTTGTTTACATGGTATAAGATTCATTACAAGAAACAAAAATAAAGAATTTCAAAATAACTAGGGTCTAATAATTCTATTCTCAATTGTTTAAGTGGTCAAAGTCATGTCCGATTTTGATCATTTTCTGCAATGAACAGAATGAGGAGTGAGTGACTTAGTGACCATTCAATTGTTGAATTGAGTTTGACTGACTCTATGTTCTCAGATACAAATGCTTTTGCATAAATGATTTCTAAAAAGGTTCTCAAATTTTTGTATTGTGTCAAAAATGGTACTCTTTCACAAAAGTTTTAAGAATTTGAATGATTTCTCTTGAATTTTTCAAAATAGAGTCTTATTCAAGATCAGAGAGAATCTTTATTATTTTTGAAAGAGTATCATTTCACAAAGAGTTTCTGGTAAGGATATTATAAACAGAAAGAGAGACAAAAACCATACGCAAAAAAGCAAATCTAAAGTGTGTTCGAAAAAGAGATGCCAAAACACACAAAAAGAAAAATCAAAAGAAAAATATGAATAAAGCATATGGCATGTGCTGGAAAAAGCAAGAATGAGCACATGAGAAACAAACTGATGAAAAATATGTTCAAAAAGAACTCCCGTAACATATAAAAACAGATAGAGCAGAAAGAGACAAAAATGTCATATAAATTGTTTGTTATCTAACACTTTGTCTTAAATCATTCGGTAATCATCATGGCACAACCATAAAGACAAGCTGATGTTCATCAAGATGAATTGTGTCCACCCAACAAACGATATGCTCTCATGGATGCCAACAAGAAGATTGATCTTGAGAATCCATTGTGCCCAAATAAAAGCAAACTCCTGGCAAACATCCTTTAAAATTATCCACTCAGATTTAGCTGCCGCTTCTTCATCAGTGTCATAGATATACTTGGGGCAATTCTGGCATACGTTGAAGGAAGATGGATCAAAGTTTAAGCTCTCATTTATGCTTGACATGAACGAGCTTACTATGACTCTTGATGATTTCAGAACAATATTTCACTTTCCTCAAGCTACTGACAACAATCATGATTGTTTTGTCCCTGCTCTAAAGTTCTTAGAGATGGTTCCATTCTACATCAACAATCTTGGTTTCACACTAGAATTAAGATCACCATCTAACTTTAAGACAACCGGTCTCGTGCAACCATGGCAGACATTGTGCAAGATGTTTACAAGATGTCTGACAACACGAGTTACTGGATATGATCAACCACCTTTGCAGATAATGTAGATGCTGTACTGCTTTGTCAACAATATACATGTTGACTATGCTGACTTGCTTTGGGAAGGATTTCACTACTCACTTGAACATCTATCAACATTGATTCCTTATCCCAGATTCACAAAGCTTATAGTGAGTTATTACATAACTGCATTCCCTGAGATCTTGAGAAGAGCTCGTGATAAGTATCATAATTTGGAAGATGATGAGATGGTTAAAAGCATCTTCAATTCAAGGATGAATAAGGCAGGAGTTGGAATGAAAATTTCGAGTTGGATGATAACTGATGAGATGAAGCTCACAGAGAATTATTGGATGTATGTTGCGGTGTTCAGAGTAGATGTTCCTATGACTCAGTCATAGCCGATTGAGTCTACCCAGGGAACGCATAGGACAACTAGTGCCCTTAGGACACCTAACCTTGATGTAGCCGAAGGAGAGTCAAATGCTTCACGAAAGTCTACTGTTATTAGACTTTGTATTCCATAAAGATGATCAACATGACTTACTCCACCAACATCAATTCCAACTACTGATGAGGCTGACGATATAATCATACAAGATACAATTCAACTAAGTCTTGCTGAGCAGAAAAGTCATGAAGAGCTTGAAGCTAAGCAAAATGAGGACAAAGTTAAAGAGCACTTGATGGCAGAGGAGATTGAGAAACTAGTAGAAGGAATGGAGAACGTAGAAGAAAATAAGGTTGATAGTTCTACCCTTAGGAAAAATGATAATCAAAATGATCACGGCACTAGGTTAGAGCCCATGAGTAATAATGAAAGTCTGGAGGTGGAGATAACTATTGTTGTACAACCTGTAAATGTTAATGAAGAGGAGGAAGAGTCAGAAGAGGATGATTATGAGTTAAAAAGAAGGGAAAAAGGGAAGCATGTAGAGGAGCCTCAGAATACACCATCCCCTACAACAATTAGATCTCCTAGGATTCATTCTACTCTCACATCTTTAGATACTGAGAAACTTCAGGACTTGACAGTTAATGATCCACCACCTTCTACACCATCATCATCTTCACCAAAACCAAAATTATTTGCTTCACAACATATCTTATCATTGTTTAAACCCAAGACTGGTCATTTCAAATGATACATGAGTTTCTTTGATGAGTTCCAAGGACGCTACAGATATTTATTTAAACATATAAAGATAAGGTTCATGCCAAGAAAGAAGTTTCATGAGCTTGCTCAGCACTTACAAGAAGTCATGGAAGAGTCGTTGCCCAAAATGGTAGATACTCGTGTTAAGGAACTTACCAAGATATAAGTACCAATATATGTTGCACAGGGGCTTATAATGAAAAGATAACAGAGTCAAGCTGATGTGGCAAAGATGATTGCATATGCGATTCAGCAAGAACGCGAGAATCTTTAGGCAAAGATTTCTTCGCAAATTAACAATGTTATCACTAACCATATTCCTTCTCAGGTTGATTCATCTGTTAGGAATTGCATGTCAGGACATATTTTATAACAACCTGTAATTTTCATCACTGTAATTATCCATCTATTAAATTATATGCACTGTAATATCCATCTATTATATATACCACCTTTTTACAGGGAAATTTTTTGCTTTATTCCATTGTGTAATGTGGTTTACATAACTAAAGTAAACGAGCTCACGCAACCTCTACCAATGCCATCTATATCTATGTTTATATCATTTAAACATCCTAATATGTCAAGTCAATGTTCTAATATCATTTTTACCAAATACGTTATCCATTTAACGTACTTTTCAAAAAATTACTATTAAATGAACTTTATTCATTAACGTTTATAACAAAACCCTACTTATATGTAAGGTATACATACAAAATGAATGTGCAAGCCTTCAAGCATATGTACAAGTATACAATACACAACATTTGAAATATCATTTCCCTCCAAGTCAATGTACAAGTCATTTAAGCTTAATGTACAAATCCAAAAGCATAAATTCAAACTTTGCCATTTTCCCTCCAAATTCATTCTAGTTTCTTACCACCTTTTAAACACAACATACAAACACTTAATGCACAACTTCTAAACCCTAAACTTAAACCCTAAATCATCCTAAAACCCTAATCTAAAACCCTAAACTAGTTCTAAACCCTAATTCAAAAACACTTAACTTAAACCTAATCCTAAACCCTAATCCTAACACTAACCTTAATCCTAAACCCTAAATTATACTTAATCCTAACCCTAATCCACGACTTAAGTCCAAAACCCTAAGCCAAAACAAAAACCAAACCGACACCCCTTTTTCTTTCATTTTTGACCCATTTACACCTAAGCTAGCACTCTAACACCTCAAGCACCTCTATGACTAACCTAATACCACCCCAAGCAAGCATACAAGCACCTCCATCACCATACTTGCTTACCAAGTAAACAAACACCTCCTTGTCACCCCTATGATAACTGAACCCCCTCCACACCCTTCCACCATTTAAAGCTACACTCCTAGCTCTCAAAACTCATCATACTAGTGTTCCCTAGTCATCTCCCTACAACACTTGGCCACCACACCAAGAAAACTTGGCCACCAAGGGTTATTCGACCCTATATAAGCTGAAACATGCAAACCATTTCAAACACACCTCAAAAATCATCAAAAATACAAATGGAGTTCTAAATAAAGCTAAGAAAGATCAAGTGAAGTCCTTAGGATCAGAATTAAATCTAAGAATCAAGAGAAAGAAGCCATTGAAGGCGTTTTCTAGGCGTACGAACCCAAAACCCTCTTTTCGACCCATTTAAGCTCAAGTAAGCTCAAAATCTTGTTCCATAAACTTATAATCTGTTTTAAATATTTCATAAGGTTTGTTAGATTCTATATAAACTCTTGTTCAAGCCTTGAATCCTCAAACCCATGCGTTTTTAAGTAAAACCCTAAAAACGACCCGTTTTGATTTTCTAGCTAACGAATCCTTTTTTTAAACTTTTTTTACGTTATAACATCTTATTTTAGCTTATTCTAATAAGCCCTGACCTGCAAAACTCTTTTGGATTTCAAAAATATCAAAATTATGAATTTTGGACTTGATTTGCAAATATTTTCATGCATAGGGGTACATATCGTAACTTTCTGAAATTTATAACTAGAGGGACTGAAAATGTCATTTTCCTAAAGTTATAACTACAAGGGGCTATTTTGCCAAGTTCTAAAGTTAATGGTTTCGAAATTATATATACTTTATATATAAAGGACTAAAATTGTAAAAGTTTGTAAATCGAGGGTATATATTGCCATTTTTCATTCTTAAAAACATAAAATATAATATTTTTATATAAAAAAAATATATAAATATTATAAGACTCGATTTTATTAAAACCCTGCACATTTATCGTTATTAATCATCGATCGACGCATTATAAATCAATTACGTTATATATCTAACGTAATTTATCATCGACTAGCTTTTGAAGAAACTTGAAATCTTATCGTATCACGTTACTAGGGAATTTCATGTGAGGGGTTCCATTTGGGTATTATTTTGACGAGTTTGCTGGGTTTACGATTTAAAGTGCCCTGACTCCTTAAACGATACTGCATGACCTCTGAATTATGATAGCCCGAACAGTGATACAATAATTCCATAAATTAATAAATCAAATATGTATGTTAAACTTTGTAAAGTTTTGAAACCTAAACAATCAAACTAAGACTTGACATATTACCCCAGGTTGCGTGACAAGGCCGTTACTTTCACTTGATATACTTTTGCCATCAATCAAATTTCCCTGTTAAGGTGAGTTCATAGCCTCGCATTTTAAATCTTTGAAATGTTTCATAAACCCACGAGGGGGATACATGCTATAAATCATGAATATAAGCATTTTTCCAACTGTACGCTATTATAATGCATTATTGCCTAAGTCTTTACTTTTTCCATTAAGACCCCACTATCATGAACCGTTAATTACTTTTCGGAGTAAGCGCGAATGCTGTGAATAGATCTGTTTGGGACTGAAATCCCCTGTTGATGTACCTATACTTTTTGGTAACCAAACGCACTTCATTTGAATCACTATGCGAGTGTTTGGCAAAGGCACCCGTTGGGGCAACTTCTTGTGATTATTGATTGTCTCAAGATCTCAGTGTCATAATCTTAGGGCAATAATACTGTTTTCTATAATAATTATACTCATTGTAATTATTACACTTATGGGTGTATAACAACGTAACCCACTATTGAACTTGTATTCAAACTATTTACCATAAACCTATGAATTTCACTCAACCATTTTGTTGATCTTTTTAGCATGTTTATCTCAGGTAATTGAGCAACTCATGGCACGGACTTGAAGATTCATGGAACGGACTTGAAGATGGCTAAACTGTTATCATTCAAACTTTATGTTTCTAGATTTTGGGATCTCTCTTCTTGTAAAACTCTGATGAATAAATGAATGATAACTAAATTTTACGAAAACGTCTCTTTACGAGTCGTTTTCTATGATTATGACTGTTGTACAATGAAGTAATACCCCAGATTAGCTTCCGCTGCTATATTTGTCAAAATGGGGGTGTTATAGATTGGTATCAAGAGCCACGGTTATAGAGAACAAGGTTGAAACCTTAACTATAAATACTTTTCTTTTTCCATCCAAGAAAGTCCTTCGTGACACTACATCTTCCGAATAGTATGTAAAGTACATAACTATTATACTATTATATAAATAACTTATGTTATTTACCGCTGGGTTGTTAACAGAGTGATGTCTTCTCCCAACCACCCTATTTCCATTATTGAGGATGTTTTTTCCTCTAACTTTCCGGACTATATCCCGTCTTCCCTGGACTATTCCCCAGCTTCACCAGGAAATACTTATTCTAGCTCTTCAAATAACTCATTTGGTTTAGTTCCAATAGCTTCACCAACTCTTTTACTGTAACACCCCCAAAAATGTGTCGCAGCGGAAATATGTCAGGGAGCGTTACTTCATAATACAACAGCACAAGATACAAGAGAACGACCTCTAAATGTGTCGTTTGAAAAGTTATCTCGTTGATTTTCTTGAAATTGATATAATATTTGTCTCATAATTGCATCACAATGAAAAGCTTGAAAACAATACAACGAGATTTGATCATTTGAATGTAGTAGACTCCAATGCATATCAAGTAGGCCAAGCATCTAATTCACCTGAGAAAAACATGCTTAAAAGTGTCAACATTAAAGTTGGTGAGTTCATAGAGTTTTGTAAGTATAAATGTAAATGTTGGAATCCAAAGATTTATAAAGTATGTATGACCATATTTCAATCCTTATAATTAATCGCAAAAATGGTAAAAGTACATGTAGAACCAAAGAGTTTAGTGTTTATTGCTTCGATGTATGAGTGTGTGGTGTGTGTGTATGTGTTCAGAATTTAGAAATGTTTAACAATGTGTCCTTGGACCAGTGATAATCGTTGATTTTCCCTAAAAATGTATGGGTCTACTATAAACAATTACAGTACCACATAATTAATATCTACTGTTGCGCTAAGCTCAAGACAATGAAGCTTGACATATATGGATGCATTTAATGCACAAAAATGTCGCCCGTGTAGATGTTGCAAACCCGTAATCACTCCAAAATTGTTCTCGAAATGTATGCATTCGTTGTTTTGGAACTCCAAAAACTAGTGAGAGCTACTCTCCCAAACATGATGTCACATCCCAATTAGATCTATTTATTTACACTCGCGCTTCCTCAACGGTCCATCATCGCTCAAGAATTGTGACCGTCATGAATATTGGGCAATTGGGTTATGTTACTTAGGCACATGTAAACAGGAAGATTATATCTGAAAAGACTTGTAGTCCAATAAAAAATTTACCAATGTATCGTAAATAGCTTTGAGTACTTAAATCCATAAGTAGAAAATAGTGTGATATAAATCAAGCAGTTGAGTTCGAAATGAGTATGTAAACAATTTCGTAAACATGTGTGCAAATGAGTATGTGACAAAGTAAGAAACCCAGTTTGTATTCAACCATGTAATTGTGTTTGTAATGAATTGCAAAATCAAGTATGTAAACCAAGTGTGTAGAATAGTATGTAAAAGATATTGTAAACATATATGTAAACAAGTTGTATTGAGCATGTATTCTCCCCCGAGATTTGTAAAGTAAATGTAAAACAAGTGAAAGAGGGGCTATAAACTCACATTGATAATAAAGAACGATTTGCACGAAGTAGCATTTAATTTGAAAACACGAACGGAAAGACCCGGACATGCACTCGACCGAGAAGTAGTAACTAATCTTAACAGCTAAGTCCCACTAGCCTAGGATAATGTATTTGGGTTCCCGATGAGTGAGTACATCAACGTGACACGTTGATTAAAGATTTAGATTTTAAGTTGGAATAGTTTGGTGGTTGGTTAAATAAATAAATCAAGAAGCATATATAATTCATATGGTGAATCATATAACAATGTATGTAATATATTCCGTATCTATTACATATGAATATAAGTATTATATATTTACCTATGGTGAATTATATAATAAGACCCAAACAATCATGATGAATAATTTGAAGTATAAAAATACTTTGCATATTAGTTAGAAATCGTGTGTAAAAGATTAACTACTAATAATTCGACACGTTTTAGAAAATCACCACTTAAATAAATAAAAAGTTCTTAGCATAAAGGTAATCGTACGTTTTAAAGTTACAAACCATGTACACTATGCTTTTAAAGCTTTTACAAAGGTTATGATGTTAATTTCTAGTTGACAATTATAAAATTATAAAATAATATTTTTAAAAATTAATCTTTCGTCTTACTGACGGATCGTAGCTAAAATTGTTGTTTTAATTGTAAAAAAGCTTATCGCTTTTCGTTTCGTTGTCGGGTTATTATACCGTTATGATTTAATATGTCTTTAAAATATAACTTAGTCCCTTTTATCGGGTCTCTAAAATAATAGAGTTTTAGTGAATCATATATATAAAAAATTATATAAATTTCATCATGTCTATTCCATTTATAAAACGATTCCCATATTTATAAAACCAAATGTTTTCTTTTCTACTTTTCAACAAACCGCATGTTGCAAAATATCTACGTGTCTTAGATATATAAACATATATATTTGCATCTACTAAACAAATTAATAAACATTACACTTATTTAACCATTTTAAACCACCATTACCTATCCGGTTTAATATTTATAAAACCTTAGGAAATTTTTATTTGTCGTTTAATATGAACCCACCCTTTGGCTGTCCAATAGCCAAACGCACCCTCTTTGGGTTTATACTAAACCAAACGCACCCATTTCTATAAAAACTAACCAAACGCAGCCTCTTGCTGCTAAACCCGCAACCAAACGCACCCTAATTGCTATCTAACAAACCAAACACACCCTCTTATGGCTTTCGCAGCCATCCCAAACGCACCCTGATGTGCTTTTTAGCACAGCCAAACGTCCCTATCGTGCGTTTCAAGCAAACCAAACGCACCTATATCTGGTGTCGAACCAAAACCAAACGCGCTCTAATGGTTTTCTACTAAACCAAACGCACCCTTATTGCGTTATAACAGAAACGAACGCACCCTAAGGCTGTTTATAGCCCACCAACCGCACAAAAACAAACACCCCCTATCTACTATAATGCCAAAAGCGGCCTTATCGCTATTCTACTTAAACCAAACGCACCCTGGTCGATTCTATATCAACCAGACTCATCCCTAATCTGCTGTGAACCATATAAAAAAACACACCCTTGATGTTACTATGAAACCCAATGCACCCCTTTACGGCTGTTGCTAAACCACCGAAACCAACACCCTTCGTGGTGTGTTTATCGAAACCAATACGCACCCTAATGGTATTTTACAGCCAACCTCACCCTTGTCGTGTAGAACCAAATGCAACCTGCTGGGTTTATGAAAAACTAACGCACCACTTTATGGTGGTTTAAAACCAACGGCACCATTGCGGGGCTGATTACAAACCAACTCACCATGTGGGTCTTGACAGAGGCGTGTGGTGGCAAAGTGGCGTGGAGACGGTGGTGGGTGTGGTTTCGTGGTGAGGTTGGGTCGTGAGTGTTTGATGTGGTGATGAAAGTGGGGGTGATTATGCGATGCGGCTGTGGATGCCATGGTGACTAGGTGGAGATGGATGAGTGGTTGAGGGTGGCGTCGGCTGGTGGCCGGAACCTCGTCGGAACGACGCCGAATAATGAAGAGAAAGGGAAGAGGCCATAGTTATGACAAATGAGTAATGAACCCTAAAAACATTGTATTTATACTAAAAAAAGTTTAAAATAAATGTGGCAAGTGGTTAATAGTTGAGGGGTTAAAATTGTAAGTATTGCTAGAGGGATCAAGAGTGTAATTTTTGATAATTAATGGGTCGGGATTCGTTTAGGCTAGTTAACGAACGATTCGAAATACGAAAGTTGCGCCATTGTTTTCCAAATCATTTTTCTGATAAAAATGGGTATTTACTTGATAGCATTTCATAAATATATTTTTATAACATTTCTAAAAATATTTGTTATTTATTTAGTGAACCGGTTACGCATTGTCTGACGTAAAAATGGATTTTTACTCGAATATTCGCGTCTTCAATAAACGTCACAAAATAAAATGTTAAATAATTTATTAAATATTCTCATTTAATAAAACGTGATAATTAAATGTAATTTAATTATTTTTGTGTTTTGAAAATCTTGCGAGGGCATTTCAGTCACCTTCTGACTGTTTTCAGGTCTCGGGTAAAACTGAAAAGTTGTCTGGAATATCATTTCACATCAAATTGCTTTAGAGTCCGAGTCGTGAATACGCAATTTAGATGATCGTTCTTATAAGTCAAGCCAGACCCAAAAAGTCAAAGGATGTAGTCGTCATTCAACATTCGAAAATTCTCGGATGTTACATTTACTTTTTCATGATGACCCCTATATGAAGGTCAAGCAAGCATATTATGCTAAAGAATTACCTATTCCACCGCCAACTATTGTGCCTCCATCTCTGATGCTAACTCCAATGTTTAAACCTCAAGAATTCATTCTTCCTGAGGAATTATTGCCACTTAAGAAACAAGGCCATGACCGATCATCCTCCTCTACTTCTGTTCTACCTCAAGCATTTGAGATAGAAGAAAGCTCTCGTAAGACAAGTCTGGAACGTCACGAGGAGCAAATTGAGGAAATTTTAAATCACCTAGATTAACTCTCTCTGGACCGCATTGAACACATAGAAGACAAAATAGAAGGTCTTGGAAAAGGCCGGGTGATCATACAATAAGATTTTGACAATCTGGAAGCTGAACTCCAAAAGGCTCGTTCTTAAATTGCTAAACTTCAAAGAAAGCAATTGGAAAATAACAGCAAGATTTCTCTGGCTCGCTTTAGGATTGCTAATCTAGAACAAATCATAGAAGATATCCAGGTTCGTCACCAAGCAGATAAGGAAAGTCTTCTGAATGCAATCTATGAATACAAGAACAGCCAAGAAGGACCATCAAACTACTAGATTAGATACTAGTTATAGCTTTTGTTAGAACCTAGCCACGGGATATGTGGTATAAATAACAACACTTGTCAAATTTTGACTATGTACTGTACAAAGGCAAGTTGTTCATAATATAATACAATGGTGATCCCGTTTTATATTCATCCTGTGTCCTATATTACATCTTCGTCTTCATCATTATGAATCTTACCGTAACCCCTAGAAAACAAACTAATAAGTTAGATGCTTGTTAGAATTCATATCAAATAAGTATCTATGATATCACTATTGTGACAATGTTTATTTTTGAACCTTAAGCATTTTAAGGAAAGAATTGTGATATCATTCTTATTACGTGTTGTCTTATGTTGATAGAATGCCTCCTAAAAGGACATCAACATCTGAAGCACCAGCCATGACTCAAGCTGCCATTAGGAAACTAGTTGCTGACAGTGTCTATTGAAGCCTCTGGAAGCACAAGCTTGCAACTATGGCAAATGCTAACAATTCCAATTGGTCACCTGAGAGAGAAGCTCCCGTAGCAAGAAAGTGTAGCTACAAAGACTTCATAAGCTGCCAATCTTTCAATTTTAAAGGTTCAGAAGGAGCTGTCGGATTTATCCGCTGGTTTGAGCGAACTGAATCAGTGTTTTCCCGTAGCAACTGTACCGAAGACTGCAAGGTGAAGTTTGCTATGTACTTTAACTATAGAGCTCTATACTGGTGGAATTCTCTTTTGCCAACATATTGGGGATAGAAGAAGCTGAAAGATTACCTAGGATGAATTCAGAAGCAGCTTTTTGATAAAGAAGTACTATCCCCGAACTGGAGGTTCCAGAAGATGGAATGATGAATTGTTACCATATGACTGTGAGGGGAATGATCTCAAGACATATGTGAGAAGATTCAATGAATTGGAAACCTTGTTCCCACTATGGTGCCAGATTCTGAGAAAATGATGGAAGTTTTCATCGGGGGATTGCCTCGAAGTATTGAAGGGAATGTTACCGCCTCTAAACCTCAAACTCTAGAGGAAGCCATTAACATAGCCCAGAGGCTAATGGATCAGGTAACAAAGCACACTTCAGTGCAAGTATCAAGTGATCACAAACGAAAGTTTGACGACAGAAGAACTTTCAACAACAACAACTACCGTAACACCAACACCAACAACCGCTACAATAATCACCAACCACAACAGAACAAAAGACAGGAAACCTTCAGGGCTTATGCTGCCACCCCAACTAAAAACAATGGGTATACTGGAAACCGTCCCTTGTGTAAGAAATGCACTCTGCATCACATAGGACCTTGCACTGTCAAGTGTAATACTTGCAACAAGGTGGGCCATCTGACCAAGAACTGCAGAAACAAAGGGCCAGCCACTGGAAGTAATCTGCTACCAGTGACAGTTACTTGTCATGCCTGTGGAGAGAAAGGGCATTATGCAAATCAGTGCCGAAAGACCACCAACAACAATGCCCAGGGAAGAGCCTACATGCTGAGGGATAGGAATGCTCACCAAGACCCGAACGTAGTCACGGGTATGTTCCTTCTAAACCAACATCTAGCTAGAGTATTATTTGATTCTGGAGCCGATAAAAGCTTCGTATCCATATCTCTTGCCTCTATGCTAAATATTCCACCCATTACAATAGATACCTTTTACAATATCGAAATGGCTGACGGAAACCTAGTAAGCACAAACACCGTTATTCAGGGTTGCACCCTGACCTTGTTAAACCAACCTTTCGAAATTGATCTTATGTCAATTAAACTCGGTAGTTTCGACATCGTCATTGGTATGGATTGGTTATATAAGTATCATGATAGAATTATTTGTGACGAGAAAGTCGTCCACATCCCAATTAACGGTGAAACTTTGATCATCTGAGGTAATCAAAGTAAAACCCGACTAAGTCTCTCATCCTGTATAAAAACCGAAAGGTATATATCCTGAGGTTGTCAAGTTTTCGTAATCCAATTAATGGAAAAGAAGTCAGACGAGAAAAGACTAGAAGATATCCCAGTAGTCAGAGAATTCCCAGAAGTTTTTCTTGAAAATCTACCTGGCCTGCCTCCCGTTTGCCAAGTAGAATTCCAAATCGATCTAATTCCAGGAGCGACACTTGTAGCCTGAGCACCTTATAAATTAGCTCCTTCAGAAATGCAGGAACTATCTAACCAACTTCAAGAGTTAGCAAACAGAGATTTTATACGACCAAGTACTTCACCCTGGGGAGCTCTTGTCTTATTTGTTAAAAAGAAAGACGGATCTTTCAGGATGTGTATCGATTACCAAGAGTTGAATAAACTTATTGTAAAGAATCCTTACCCATTACCCAGGATTGATGACCTATTTGACCAACTTCAAGGTTTGAGTGTTTACTCGAAGATTGAATTAAGATCAGGCTATCATCAACTGAGAGTCAGGGATGAAGATATTCCCAAAACCGCTTTCAGAACGAGGTAAAGACACTATGAATTTCAAGTGATGCCATTTAGTTTAACTAACGCGCCTGCTGTATTCATGGATCTCATGAATCGTGTGTGTAAAACCAATACATGGATAATTTGTGTTAGTGTTATTCGATGATATTTCTATTCTACTCTTATAACAAAGATGAGCACGCAAATCATCTATGAAGCTATCCTAGATTTCTCAAGAGAGAAGTTGTAAGCCATGTTATCAAGTGTGATTTCTGGATTCATATCGTGCAATTTCTTGGACACTTAATTGATAGTCAAGGACTTCATGTTGACCCCGCCAAGATTGAAGCAGTTAAGAATTGGGACTTTCCTTCTACACCACAGAAATATGTAAATTCTAGGAATTGCGGCTATTATGAGTGATTTATCAAGATTTCTCTAAGATTGCAAAGTCTTTGACTGAATTAACCCAGAAAAACAAGAAGTATATCTGGGGAAAAGATCAAGAGACAACTTTTCAACTGCTTAAACAGAAGCTATGTGAAGCTCCAATCTTAGCATTGCCAGAAGGAAATTGATGAGTTTGTTGTTATGTGTTGATGCATCCCTAAAGGTCTGGAGCTGTGTTAATGACAAAGAGAGAATGTTATTGCTTATGATATTACAACTTAAGCTAACGAAGCAAAACTATACCACTATGATCTCGAATTAGGTAGCAGTATTGTTCGTCTTAAAATTTGAGACAATATCTCTATGGAACCAAATATTGTACTCGTGTTCACTGATCATAAGTCTTTGCATATCCTTGATCAGAAATTTGAATATGAGACTACGCCCATTGGTTAGAATTGCTCGCAGATTACGATTGTGATAATTCGCTTCAATACTGGAAAAGAAAATGTTGTAGCATATGCCTTAAAGCGGAAGGAACGAATTAAACCATCCGAGTTAGATCATTAGTTATGACCATTCATCCAAAATTATCATCACAAATTCTCAAAGCTCAAAATGAAGCACTCAAAGAAGAAAACCTCAAAGCTGAGAACTTACGAGGAATGGACAAAGCATTTGAAATACGTCCTGATGGAACCCGATGTATCAAGAATCGAAGTTGGTTACCAATCTTTGGTAATCTGAGAGACTTGATCATACATGAGTCCCATAAATCAAAGTATTCCATTCACCCAGGTTTTGACAAAATGTATAGGATCTATAGTAAATATTGGTTGCCTTACATGAAGGCAATTCATGCTGAATTGTTGGGCAAGTGTTAACTATCTAGAGTTAAAGCAGAATGTCAAAAGCCATTCGGGTTACTGGTGTAACACCCCCAAAAATTCAACAACGCAGCGGAATACCACTTGGGGTGCTACTTCATAATACACAGCGCTAGATACAAGAGAACGACCCCCTAAATGTGTCGTTTGTAAAACAATCTCGTTGATTTTCCGAAATCAAAATAATAGTTGTCCCATATTGCAGCACAATGAAAAGCTGAAAGCAAACAACGAGATTGATCATTGTAGAGTATGAATTCTTGTCATTTTTGACTCCATGCACTTCAGATAAATACAAGCATTTAATTAACACTGAGAAAAACATGCTTAAAAACTGTCCAACATAAAGTTGGTGAGTTCATAGGTTAGTTTAGCTTATGAAATAAACCAAAGGTTTCCAAAGTATTATGTCCATTTAATTCTACTAAATGCCCCTTTCCAAAATATATGTATGAGGGGGGGGGGGGGGTTTTTTAAAATCACAGTGGCAAAACATGCCAGGACCATTTTAAAATCTCCAAATAGTCGCCAAAACGTTTAACCTAGGAACCACAGATTTTTCCCGTATAAAGCAAACTGCAAACTATCACCAACATATAAACGTCAGTGATGGAACATACAAATGCAAAAACATCCGAAACACTAATTACGTTTCCTAAGCATCATGACTACTGAAGATCGACGATCTTTCTTGCAATATTATATATTGACAATTTATGACCGATTAGATGTCTAAACCGAAACATTCTTCCAAATTCGACATCGCTATAACGTCTCGTTACGGTGATTAGTAGTCACCCGAAAGGGCTGTGTGGTCGTTTCCCAAATAGATCTATTCATAACATTCGCGCTCACATAATGCAATTCCCAACTACATCTATGCAATTGGCAGTTCATGATAAAGGGGCTTAACTTGGGTTATCGCTTACTTAGGCAAACACGTAATCATAATATAAATTGATTCCAATTTGTGGTCCATTTTTTAAAACGATGCTTATTTTCATACCAAAAAATATAATAACCGTTATCATTAACGAGTAAAAGTGAGGATATGGAAACTCATAAATATCATTTAAAAACCAATCACAATTGTTATAAGATAATCCAGTAAGTAAAGAGTTTTGTAGACAGCATGTTATTCCCCCTCGCGGGTTTATAAACATCTGTCTAAAGATTGAAAAGCGAGGTTATGTAATCACATTGATGGTGTAGAAAGATTGGCAGATAGGATCTAATATGCACAATAAGAACGGATAGACGAAGCGCTTGATCAAGAAGTTGCCAACTAATCTTTCGGATAGATACACTAGCCTTGGATAAATATATTTGGTTTCCCAGTTGATTGTCACATCAACGCGACACATTAATGAAGATTTAGATTCCTAAGTTGTAATAGTTTGGTGGTTGGTTAAATAAATAAATTAAAAATGTACGCAAAGTGTGTAATCTATATTCGTTATACATTACATATGAAAAATAACTCTTATATAATTCTTACCGTGAATTATATCACAAAGAAGATCAATCCAAAGATTAATGAAAAGTATATAATACCTTACATGTATTATATAATAAATGTGAATAATTAATTAAGTCAATTAGTTTGACATTACTTTAATTAATAAGAAGACTTTGTATAAGGTTTGACAAACATGTCTTATGTTAGGAATTAATCAAACACGTTGTAACGTTTATAACAATTATAAAATATAAATAATATTTTATAAAATATATTTTGTTTCTTCGACGGCTCGTGTCTAAAACAGTTGTCTCATTGTAAAGGTATAGTTTTCGTTCATTGGTCGGGTTATTGTATAATACAAGTTAATGTATCTTTTAAAATATAATATATATATTATTATATCTAGATTAAACAAGATAATAATGTTATATTTATTTACCCGTTTAAACCACAACATATATATATTTATCGTTTTTTAATATTTGGTTACAAACACTTATGTTATTTTCATTTGTCGTCTCATGTGAATCAAACGAACCCTTATCGTTATTATAAATACGAATACGAAGATAATAACAAAGTATTTATTTAACCAATTAAACCACCATTTATGTCAAGATTTTATATTTATAAGACTTTATGATATATTTATTTGCCGTTTCGCTAAACCAAACACACCCTATATATATAAAACCAAACGAACCCTTGTTGATTGTCGCTAAAACTAAAAGCACACTAAAGAGCTCGTCCACGGGCAGCCAAACGCACTAATCTTGCATGATTATCTCACCCAAACGGACCATAGGTGATTTCTGCCCATACCAAACGCACCTTAAACTGTTTATATTCTACCAAACTCCACCCAAGCTGCCTGCCATAATTTCCAAACGGACCCTAATTTTGCTACAAACCAAAACAGGACCACGATGTGGGCTGAAACACCACAAGCAAACAAAACACCCCTATAGGGCGGTGGCTGCCACCCAACCGACAACCCCGTTTGTGGTGGCTGCCACAATCAAAACAAACACCCATATGCAATATAACAAACCAAAGCACCCTTTTTGTGGCGATACAACCACACGGACCTTTTTGGGTGGTGAAAGAAAAAAAACCCCAATCGAACACCCCTTGGTGGTGGTGGTTCATTACCACCGAAACAAAACCACCCTTGGTGGGTGGTGGCTGTCACCAAGACAAACACCCTTGTGGTGTTGTCTCTGCCAAACGCACCCCTTTTTCTGAAACCACAACCCGAGGCACACCCCCCCTCCCCGTCTATTTTTATAGCCGAACCAAACCACCTCGTGTTGTTTTTTCACAACAAAAATCAAACCACCCTCGTGGTGTTACACGTGAAACAACGATCCCTCGGTGCCATTATTAATTCCCGACGCACCCTTCGGTGGTGGTCGGTTGGCGGCTGTGTTGATGTTCGATGGTGGTATGGGTCGCGGTATGGAGTGGAGAGAGTGGACACGAGGTGGTGGAGATGGTGTAGGGTGGCATGGCAGCGGCGTGGTGGTGGTGACAGTGGGGTGGTGGCGCGTGGAGGAGCGAGTGGGGGAGAGTGAGTATGGTGAACGGGTAGATCGGGTGACAAGAATCAACTTTGTTGTTCGCTGGAAAAGTCCGCCGGAAAAGTTTTCCGGCGGCAGCAACTGGTGGCCGACGGCGGCATGGTGGCCGACGGTGGGTGGCCGGCTATTGAGAGAGAGGGAGTGAGGAAGATGAGTGTGTGTATTATTTTGATAGAAATGAAAGATGTATTTATTTTTTATTTTTATATATTAAAAACTTTCATTTAGAAGTGACAAGTTTTAATAGTTGAGGGTAAAAAGTGTAACTTTTTAATATACTTTTTGATAGAAGCGGTTCGGGACTCATTTGAGCGACTTAACGTATGATTCAACGCACGAAACTTGTGCCATTGTTTTTCGAATCATTTTTCTGATAAA
Source organism: Tanacetum coccineum (assembly GCA_026074375.1). Taxonomy (NCBI): domain Eukaryota; kingdom Viridiplantae; phylum Streptophyta; class Magnoliopsida; order Asterales; family Asteraceae; genus Tanacetum; species Tanacetum coccineum. The sequence goes on from BQNB010014613.1 coordinate 44,962, forward strand.
AATGAGTATTCACTTGATAACATTTCATAAATATTTTATAACATTTAATAAAATATTTGTTATTTATTTTGTGGACCGGTTACGCATTGTCTGAAATAAAAATGGATTTTTACTCGAATATTCGCGTCTTCAATAAACGTTACTAAATAAAATGTTAATAATTTATTAAATATTTCTCATTATAAATCGTGATTAATTAAATGTATTTTAATTTATTTTTGTGTTTCTAAAATCTTGCGGGGGCATTTCAGTCACCTTCTGACTGTTTTCGGGTCTCGGTCAAAACTAAAAAGTTGTCAGGGATGTCGTTTTACATCAAATTGCTTTAGAGTCCGAATAATGAAAACGTGATTTAGCTGCTCGTTTTTGATAAATAAACTAGGTTTACCATTTACATCTAATTTTAAATATGTTCCGAAAAATTACTGGTTACGCGGTAATCGCTTTTATGTGAAAATAAAAGACCAAAAGTCAAAAAGTCAAGTCAGATCCTAAAAGTCAAAGGATATAATCGTCATTCGAATTTTCGAAAATTCTCGGATGTTACAGTACCTACCCCTTAAAGAAATCTCGTCCCGAGATTAAATTTGTGTTATCTGATTGTGTGACCAAGGAAAGACTTAAGGTTTAATAAACTCGTTCTAAACAAGACGCTGATAACTTTATTCAGCAAAATTCGGTGTTTCTACACTTCTCAATCTACCAAAAATTTTGGCTAGGTTTGTCCAGGATATTTAATCCATCAAAATGGGTATCTCAAAATATATCATTACAGATCTTATGACTGGTATAACCGCGTTATAGGGAAAGTCTCATTATAGTGAAAACCTCAAGAATTAGGTATAGTAGACGTAGTATGTTTGTTTAAGTCTCTAAATATCGAGGACGGAGTCTCGTTTTACTTTCTGTAAGGTTCGATTTTTCTCATAAAGTGGTTATGGGGGGGTGAATGAAGTATCCAACTTACTTGGCAGTACTAAATAGTATCATGACCTAAGTTGGGGTACCATTTGTCTGCAATGAGTAATTCAACTGAATACTATATCGACATATGCTTATCTTGTTTAAGGTGGTTTCATCACTTAGTTGATAAAGTTTGTACAATCTGGGACCACTCCAGGACCCCAGCTACAGCAACCATAACGACAATAACTATGAAAAATGGTGATGGGATGCGAGGGTGGGGGAGCCCTCCGAGAAACAATATCCCCAGAATAAAGTTCAATAAAATGAGAGGAGCTCGTGAGAGAGCTTTGCGTTAGGACGGCGGATTATGGTACTCAGTCGTAGTTAGATGGAATCAGATACTTAGCTCAAGTGTGTAACCAAGTCTGTTAGTTCCTACGAAACTAGTTCATGCGAGGATTGGCAACGGCAAGAGTAATAAATCAAGGAATGTGATTAAGGTAGTCTCAAGTGAGGCCTTCAAGATTCTGACGTGTGTAGAACACGATTGTGTTTCTAGTAATTTTCAATAGATTCTGGCGATTTTTCGAATGTAGGTTCATGACCAGTGTCATATCGGTTACCATTAAGGCACACTCATTTTTAAATTCATTATTTGCATAAAGAAGGTCCTAATTTATGTAAATAATCAATGGCATAACTTATGTTCGGTTGATTTATTTATTTATTTAGTTTAATGATGAGGACGTTCCCAATCCTTTTAAATTAATACAGAATGATAAATCATACTAACTTAATAATTAAAGATGCAATAAACGTAATATGATATCACACTTCTAGGTGATGGATGAACATGACGATGCAGTGCATCTAATGAGTTATGGAGGGGGTTCACAAATAACTAGTCTTCGGAGACTGGGAGTTTATATACCCAAAATATCGACTACGAGTTCAAATGAAAGGTAATTGAGAGTACCTTGGGTTAGAGTAAACCAGGTAAAAGTCTCGATAAAAACCAGTCAAACATAAGAATTATATATAAATCATCCAATTACATGTCCCGCCATTACAAGTCTGGGTAATACTTTAGATATATAACATAATCCCATGTAAAACTGGAAAACTGTGGACGGCTTTGTTTACTATGAAATTATTCATATCAATCCTCATATTACAAGTCCCGCCCATACAAGACTTGTAATACTTAGATTCATACATAATTCCATGTAAACAAAAAATTTGACGGTCTTCGTGTAATACAATATAGTATAAAGTTATGAAGCAAAAATAATGTCTTAGAGGACCATGTTTAACTTACATGCATGAGATCGAAATGAAAACCATTGTGCAACTCACAATGTCTAGGAAGTAAACTGAGACCATTGTATAACTCACAATGTCTGTGGTTATTATTAAGACCATTGTGCATATCACAATGTCTAAGAAGTATATGAGAACATTGTATAACTCACAATGTATGAGTAAATTGAGACTCATTGTGCATCTCACATTTGTCTTAAGGAAATGCTCTGTTATTTATATAAATAACTCTTATATAAATTAAACGTTGCGATTTACGCAAAAGATGTAAGCATATATATTCATATATGTATGTCTCATTAATACTTAATGACAGAACGTATTGTAAGCACATAAGCAAGAACGTGTATGACACTTTGAAAATGTTTGATGTGATGCAATGTTTGATTGAAATCGGTTATTAGTCTAGGGTAAAATAGCAACTTAGTTCTCATATACAACAGTGCTCTGATACCAAGATCTGTAACACCCCAAAATTTCAACAACGCAGCGGTAATACCAATGGGGGTGTTCTTATAATTTCACAGCGCTAGATTACAAGAGAACAACCCCTAAATGTGTCGTTTGTAAAACAAATCCTCTTGATTTTCCGAATTCAAAATATTAGTTGGCCCATTAATTGCATCAAAAATGAAATGCTTGAAGCAACACAAACGAGATTTGATCATTTGTAGAAGTATGAAATCTTGTCAATTTAGCACTCATATGCACATAGATAAATCCATTGCATGTTTATTCACCTGTGAAAAAACATGACTTAAATCGTCACATAAAGTTGGTGAGTTCATGGTAGTTTAGGTTATGAATAATAAAAACAAAGGTTTCCAATAGTATATATGACCATTTCAATTCCTCAAATTGCACTTACCAAATACTGTTTTTCGATTTTTTAAAATAAACAGTTGGCAAACATGAAGGCCATTTTAAATCTCCAAATAGTCGCCAAAACGTATAACCTAGGACCACAAGATTTTTCCCGTGATAAAGCAAACTGCAACTATCACCAACATATAAACTTCCCGTGATGGAATAAAAATTGCAAAAACATCACGAAAACACTAATTTCGTTCCTAAGCTCAATGACACTGAAGCTCGACGATCTTTCTTGCCAATTTATATATTGCAATTTCTACCCCGATTAGATGTCTAACCCGAAACATATCCTAAATTCGACATGCTATAACGTTCGTTCCCGGTGATAGCTAATCACCCGAACGGGGAGGTCGTTTCCCGAATAGATCTATTAAATAACATTCGCGCTCACATAATGTAATTCCCAACTACATCTATGCAATTGACAGTTCATGATAAAGGGGCTCAACTTGGGTTATCGCTACTTAGGCAAACATGTAATCAATACTTGCGTCCAATTTATAAAACAAAGCGTGTTGTGTCCGTTTATAAAACGATGCATATTTTCATCCCAAAAATATATATAACCGTTATCCAAAACGAGTAAAAGTGAGGCTATGGAACTCATAATATCCTTTAAACACAATCACATTGTTATAAGATAACACAGTAAGTAAAGAGTTTGTAGACAAGCATGTATTCCCCCTCGCGGGTTTATAAACATTCAAAAGATTGAAAAGCGAGGTTATGAACTCACATTGATGATGAAGAACGATTTGGCAGATAGGCATCTAATATGCACAACACGAACGAAAGACGAAGCGGCTCGATCAAGAAGTTGCAACAATCTTAACTGCTAAGTCCCACTAGCCTAAGATAATGAATTTGGGTTTCCCGATGAATTGTTATGTCAACGCGACGCGTTGATAAAAATTTAGATTTAACGTTGTAATGATTTGGTGGTTGGTTAAATAAATAAATTTAAAATATATGCAAAGTGTGTAATATATATTCTTTATATATTACATATGAAAAATAACCCTTATATAATTCCCACCGTGAATTATATCATAAGAAAATCAATCTAAAGTTTAAGGAAAAGTATATAATACCTTGCAGGTATTATATAATAAATGTGAATAATTAATTAAATCAATTAGTTTGACATCACTTTATTAAATAAATAAAAAGTTCATGTATAAACGAAATCGTACGTTTTAAGATTACCAATTAAGTTAAACAGTGTTTGTAAAGCCTTTTACAATAATTATTAGATTACCTTCTAGCTGATAATTATAAAATATAAAATAATATTTTATAACTTATATTTCGTTTCCTTGACGAGTCGTTTCTAAAACAGTCGTCTTAATGTGAAAATATAGCTTTCGTCCGTTGTCAGGTTATTGTATAGTTATACTTTAATATATTTTAAAATATAACTTTAGGCCCTTTTTATCGGTTTATAACATAATATAAACTTTTAGTAAAACATTACTAAATATAAAAGTTATGTACACTTCGCCATGAAATTCCCGTATATATATCGTTTTCCATTTCCGTAAAACTCGTCATTTTCCTTTAAATCGATATATATATATATATATATATATATATATATATATATATTGTGATTATTTGCGCTTCCAATATCTCAATACCCGCGTTTCCTAGATATAACATATATATATATATCGTTATATCTAATTTAAATATGGTCAAATCGCTATGTTGACTCGTTATAGAGATTTTTCCATTTTTACTCTAACCGAGTAGTACGATTATCTATCTTGAAAACTCTATGTTCGTTCCTTGATAGTTATTACTTTTCGAATTCCCTGAAGACGAGTTTTAAACACTCGTCTGATACTCATTAGAAGCACATGCATCGTAATGTCATCCATCACCTTGAAGGTTATGTGAGTACGCGTATTTCATCGGGAATTATTAAGTAGGATGATTTA